>WMED01002650.1:9543-23764 GCA_019650415.1 Pipa parva
AAAAAAAAATGGGAATTTTGAAGAGGATCTGTAGCAACAGAAGTAATGGACATTGGCTTGATCCTGATGTAGCAGTCAGCAGTGACATGAGCGATGTAGGTGATCATTAACTTTTCCCTTTGTAAGAATCTCCCCTAGACAAAAACAAGCTTAGTTCTCCTTTAAGAGAGATAACTGCATCCCATTTCAGTTAAAGGAGAATTCAACTGCCAAAGTGAATTCTTGTCACTTTGAGTTCCTATTCTCAGTTGCAAATTCTCTACTCCTTATTAACTAAGCAGTGGATTCCCACAGCAAAGTGAAAGGCACGGAGCACCGTCTATTGCATAAAGCAGCATAGGAAGACTGACAGTAGGAGCCCCGTCATCAACCCCCCAATTTTAGTTTTTATCTGGGAAATGAAACTAGTGAATATGGTACAGTTCGACTTGCCATAGTTACTAATTTTACAGAATCTGCTGCTTAATAAACGGGTAAATTACCTGTGTGTGCAAGCAAAGTAATGTGAGGAGCTCTGTCAGCTTGCAACTGATATAAGCATCAAAACTGAATTTGCCACAAAGAGCTTGATGAATACATAAAGAAAGGGAAGTGGCGAATGGATGAAAATTGACCTTTACACTTCTATTCAGACTTTCATGGATAAGCCTTGTGGGCAAATGCCCAACGAGTAGTAAATGACTTAGCTAGCAAATTAACTTTTTATTCATTAGAACAGAGAGGCAGAGAACACAAGGTGCTACAAGTTTTCTGCTTACCCCTTTTAAAACAGATGGAAACGCAGTGCACAAGGGTGTACTGAAACATGTGCAGCAATGAATTGGGTATATGAATGTATTTAAGGGGGTGAATGTGAAAGTATCATTGGTAACTAATTATAAGCATATGAGAAGAGTCTCAAAAACCTGTGGGTGATTGCATGCATTGAGATAAATAATAGCACAAGGGTCATTTGATATACATAGTCAAATAGCATAATATATAAAAAAAAAAAAAATCAATATTCACAGTTTAGAAAAAAATCATTACCAATTGGTGGTTTTCTATTAACTTTATTCTGTTCAGTCAGGTAGCAATTGAAGAGAATAATATGAATTACACTGCAATTTATTATGGGTACTGTGTAATTATTAGTAGAATGAAAAATACTTACAAATATCAGAGTGTTGAATAAAATCATCATTACTTTGATAAATGTGAAACACCCCATTGTTCCGGCTGCAAAAGTAGAAACAATGTTAGAGTAAACATAGATTCTTTATCAGGGTTACAGATACATGTACGGAATGAAAGCTATACAGTATGTGTTTTATAGCAAGTTCCTGGTTCCAATGCAAAATATTTTGTATTGATAATATAAATACCTGACCATAAATTGGTCTTAGAAAAATTCAGGTTCACACCTTCAAATCTGGCCCTTTGGACCCTGCTGAGTCTGTTAGCTTGTGCTGTATTAGACTTTGCATGATATTCATTGTTCAGTCTGCTGTAGGAGCACTGAATCAATACACAAACAGGATATACCACCTGTTGCGGACATGGCTAGCAACTCATTTTCTGTCATTAACTTGAGCTAATTAAACTGCCTAGTTTCCCACATAGTTAAAGTAGTATTTTCTATATAATTGTAACCAAAATACTAATTTATAATCTGGAATATACCAGAAAGGTAGTTCAGTAAACAATATGTCATTAATATAACTAATTTACTAAAAATTCTTTTTTTCCTGAATAAGACATTTTGTAATGTTACACTAGACCAAATAAGAATTAACAAAACACATTAGACCATCAGTGCCATACAAATATATATTTCACTAATATGGACTATTTTAGCTCGAACAGGTTAATTAATCCCTCCTCTTTGTTAAACAAAGTAAAACGTCCCTTATTACGTACATACTTTGTACCCAACTGTTTGCAAGACAAGACCATTTGCCAACTGTAATAGAATGCAATCATGAATACCAAGGCAAACAAACCCTTTAATATTTGCACATATGTGCTTACATTGTGTTTCTAAAAACACTGCAAGTGCTGAAGTTTAAAAGGTCTAGATTTTTGTTTGTGAAATCCTTATAGCATTCACAGAAGGGCTATAAAAAAATAAAATAATGTTATGATTCGAAGAACCAAGAATATTCCTTTAACTCTGGTTTGCACAGAAATGAGGTTGTATAGTTTACTTTTCTAAAACAAATATCACCTTTAGAAATTGAATAAGGGTGAAATTATTCTTTAGACTTTCGCCCGTTTCTCAGAAAAAACAAAACAAAACACAGTTTTGACCTTTCCGCTCCCATTTTTCACACCAAAAAACAGGCGAAAAAGTAAAAGATCATTTTTGACTTTAGTAAATTTCACTCTTAAAAGGGCAAAATGTATGAATATATCCACGGAAAGTTAGCCATACTACACTAAAGTCATACTACACTAAAGCATGGCTACCCTTTCCATGAATATATTCAGTAGAAAAAGTTTCTCTCGGCAACAAATCTTGCTTACTGCGAGAAACTTCCGGGTGTTCACCAAATTAAACTCAGAAATGCCGAAACGTGCTTTTCCCAAGTTTAATAAATTTTGCCCGAAAATTCAAGTGTCCTATACATTAGAAGAAAATGATGAAACATTCTGTATAGAGACTCATGCCACAGATATAATGATTTTACCCATATTAACTTTTTGTTGACAGCCCAACCCCACCCCACCGGAAAGTTGACCATAATCATTTATGTTAATAGCAAGCTTTCAGCCAAATAAGTGCAATGTCATGTTAAATGGCCAGTATGACTGACATCAGGTCTGCCATCAAACATGATGATACAGGGCCCCCTTTAACATTATTCCACCATTTACATTGCAGACTGACACTGGCACTGCTCATTCACCCAGTAAGCCTTCCGTTTCATTGGACATTACTCAGAAGCTTACATATAACTGTCTGGTTGGGTCACTGAGATGGTGTGTAGCCACGCCCCAAGCAGTACTACCTATAACCCCCTGTTGGTGGCTCCACTTGACATGTGCAGCTGGACACTTGCTATTATTATAGCCAGCTTTTTTTCTCTCTCATTGGTAATACATAAAAAATGCTATTGAGGCTACAGCCCTCTGGGGGTATTAAGTCTCTGTTAAAATAAAGGAAGAGAGAAAGTACACTAGATCCAAAAGTCAATAAGGATAATGTACAAACAACTAGAACTCGATTAGATTTTACAGAACATTTTCTACGGCTGCTCTTTAGACAATAAGAAATGTGTAATAGAAGTGGGGAAAACCATGAAGCTGCGATGAGTTTTTAATTAAATTGTTCTACTGAATAAGTGGTGTCCCTCATTACAAATATCAACCCCCCCACCAAAAAAATAAAATAAACATTCCATTATAGTACACTAGTCATTTGCTCTGTAAGGATGGAGTTTCTCATTAGGATTATGAAAATAAATGCAAATTCTCTAACCTAGTTAGTTGTTTTGCCTGCGAGACCTTAGAAGGTAACAGGGACATTTTCTATGAATCTTTTTGTAGGAAGTCTGAAGAAAAATCACTGAATAATATTCGAAAAGCAACCAAAAAGTTGTTTTGTCTATTTGTAGATAAAATGTAAAACAAACACTTCTGAATTTTACAACTTCACTTTGCTCCATTGTCCACTATCAACTTATAACAAATGCTTGAGGCATAAAGACACCTGCGTTTGACGATATTAGAAAATTAATAAAAAAAGGTAAAACTTACTTTTACCAACTACCAAAAGGAATGAAAAAGGTAAAACTTACTTTAGCAGCTGTTAAGAAATCACACTAAAAGCCACCTGGTCTCTGCTTGATCAAACTATGATACACCTGCTGAAACTCTCAGCAAGTCATGCAGCCACAGGAGGCTGGAAGTGTTCATTAACCAATCAAGCGCCTCCTATTGTTTGTGGTACATAATCTGTGCACCTTACACAAACACACCCATTGCCTTAGGCAGTGATTCTTTCTGCCTATGTTTCCTTTTACAGGACTGCTCAGCAGTTTCAATAGTTTTAACGCAATCCCTGACGCCAGCCTGTTTATTTCATGCAATAAAAACTGTCTCAACTGTTCTTTTTTCTCAAGAATACAGAGAGAGTTTTTACATGGGATTGTCCCTGGCATTCACTAAACCTTCCTTATGAATTCAGAGTTGTACATAAGAAAGCTTACTTTGCTGGATTTTTTTTAAAAAGATAGCATTCCTTAAATTACTTCAAAAATGTTTATTTAATGGGGTTATTACCACATACTTTCCTTTCCAATGAGCTTATAGCATTATACATTAAACATTATATATTTACCTCAAACTTCAATTTTTTAAAAATTGTTTTGATAGTTTTTGCCTATGATTAACTTAATATAACCAGATTTTCTATTGTACAGTGTAAATCAAAAATACCGGTATGCCTCAAGAGGTGTTTAAAATGTTTAAAAAGGACAAAATTGCCCTGAAATGTTTGCAGTGTTTATAGTGATACTATAAGGGCCTTATTGAATAAAGGATGGATTCCCCTATCGAATTCACTCACTACAATTCGAGTCGCATTGCTGAAATAATCGCAAATTCACTTCTCCTTATTGATAATGCTGCAGATAGATTTAACTGGACTACTACAGACACAGTCACATGCACAGTTTGGCGAAGTCAGTTGAATGCAGTAGAATTCAAAGTCATGCAAAATGTTGTAAACTCTTCCAGTGAAGTGCAGTGATGTCATCCTCACCATATCACACTAACTGTATATAATATTACATCTGTTTCTATGTTACCTTGTCTCCAGTTCATATTAAATAGTAAACTAATTTAGTTGCAGTCAGCATTGTTACTTTAGAATGAATGAATAATTACCTCATGCCACACCTGGCTGAGCCCTGCCATCAACCCCCCAATTCACCACTGTGATGGGGCAAAGACAAATAGGTGAATTTTGGAGCACTAAACCTTAGTCAAAGTCAAATTTGCTACTGTGACAGACACCACCAATTAATCAACAGTAGAAGCACCTGTGCATGCAAAGTAATGCAAAGTGCTCAGTAAGATAACAACTATAGTAGTCGCCCAAATCAGACGTGTATTTGCCACATTGCAGAGTTTTATAAATAAGTAAACATGGGGAAGTGACAATAAAATGCGAATTCCGTGCTATATTGACTTTTAGTCAATAAGGCCCTAAGTATCTTATCTTTGGTTTAGGGATAATCACAATACTCAGTATAGGGTTAGGCTGGGTTCACACGAGCGTATGATGCGCTTCATAGAAGCCGATGATACTTTGCTAGTTCCGGATACACAAGCGTATGACGCACATTCGCTGTGTCCAGAACGCTGTATGACATATTTTGGCCAGTGTATATACGCCGCGCCCAAAATGCAACACACAGGAAGTGCTGTGAACTTCGAGGGAGCGTTCACATTGTCACTGGTAAGTACAATAGAGAAATACGCCAGAGTGTATTTTTCTTTTTTATTTCTGACACGAGTGTATGATGGGCTGCAAATCATACACTCGTGTGAACCCTTCCTTAATAACAAATCTTCAGGGCTATTAAAGACATCATATCAACTATTCCATGTACTGAATGTATTTTCTAAAAATAGCTGTCATGTGAACATGCCCATTGTACAGTATGCTTTTGGTAGTTTAATGGCAGACTGAAAGGTAGAAACTCAAAAGATGATTTGTGTGGTGTCTGTTGACATAATTACATTACACAATACCTCATTTATATAAATATTAGTTCTTGGGATGGAATGCACTGCTCATTTGTTGTGTGTCGTGTTTCAAAAGAGAAATAAATGACAATACTTGTGCTTTAATGTTAAACATAATCTAAGTTTTAACTTAATAGAGCAAATTAACTAATTTATGTGTATATTTGTATACAATGTACATGTGTACACAACAACCATGTGTGTACATTTTTATTTCTAAAGCATTGTCAAAACAGAACCAAACGTGGCAAACAGTTTACAATTACAAATAATGATTTATAAAATTACATTGTTGTTAAAGTGCACCTGTCATCTCAAAACTCTAATACCAATTTAGGTTGTACTAATGAAATAAACGTTTTTGTAAATATATATGGATTTTTAAAAGATGTACAGGGTTCCTCTCTGTCACCTTCCCTGTCAGCCTGATTTTACTGTGTTACAGATATACTGTAGATAAACAAGTAAACAAGTTATAGATGCAAAGAAACCACATTTTTGTGAGCTACAGAAAAAAATTGCTCTGCAAAATTCAGAGGAGATGAGTAGGAATATGTGGGCAAAATAATCGAAGAGATGTAAAGTGTAGCATCAAAGTGAGGTACTTTAAATGTTAAAAGTACTAACAGCATTATTTAAAGGAGTATTACATGAGAGCTAAAGCCTGAAATACATTTAGGGGGTTATTCACTAAGGTGCAAATTCCACTGTTGAATTCGCAAACAGTGGATTCCTATAGCAAATCTGCTACAATTTCCCCATTGTAAAGTTGCGGCAATTTCCCCATTGTAAATCGCGACAATTTTCCCATAATAAAGTTGCGACTGCAACAATATTCTCATTATAAAGACGTGACTGCAACAGTAGCAGCTTATTGTGACTGTCTTTATCTAGCGAATTCACACCTATATGCAACAATTTGGACTTTAGTGAATAACCCCCGTAATCTTGTAGCAAAGCCTTCAAACAGTTTACCCACAATAGAAGTTAGACTTACAGGTCTATAGTTTTCAGTCTCACACTTTGACCCCTTTTTCAATATAGGGACCAAATTTGCATCACACCAGTCCTTTGGAACAGTCCCTCCCTATCATCATAGAATCCCACGGGGAAGGAGAAGAAGGAGCTGTGCGCTGGCTGGCTTCTTCTCGCTGTCTTGCTAGCTTCTTCTCCTTCCCCGGCTTCTACATCATCATGCTCATTGTGGGGAACATTCTCATTGGCACCTACAATGAACGTGATTATTTTTAAGCCCTGAAACACCCGTGGTGTAACAGGGTGGAAGGAGTTGCTAGCGCTGTGAAGAAGCGTAGGGTGAAGCATTGGTTAGCTAGCTAATTACAGCACAGCTTATGTTGTGACTGTAATCAACCGGTTCTGTATAAGGTAAGTATTTTAACTGTTGTTTTTATTTTTTCACTTTAGTTCTCCATTAAATATAATGGTCTCTCAATGACTGTACTTAATTCTCTCTTAAGACCCTAGGGTGTATATTGTCTGGACCCAGTGATTTATCTATTTTAATCATATTAAGATGGCGTAGTACTTCATCCTGGGTTATACAGGCAACATTTAAAGGAGCATTTACTTTATTTCTCTTCATTTCACTTGACATTTCATTTTCCTCTTTGAACACAGTGGAGAAAAACATGTCGGAGACAGAGAGCAGTCTTTTTGAGTTTAATAAATTTAGCCATTAGTGTCATGTTTTAGTGATGTCAGGTGTTAAAAATCTTGTGAGGTGTGATAATGGTCGAAGGAGTGAGTCATCTATAAATCTCTTTCACAAGCAAAGTGTGAAATTTGTCCTTGTGCAATTGTACACAGTTTGTCCAAAATGTAAATATTTACAGAAGCAATTAATGTGCTTCTAAGGGCAAGACACTGAGACATTGGATTTCAGTATCCATTTTTACAAAGTAGATTTATTTGTATTCATACTTATAATGTTAACAAGACAGTAAGATTATTTCATCTGTAATTACCATTCTTGATTATTACCGCTTGCTTGGGATGTGTTTTCTTCTTCGCCGATGGACTGAAAGATTCAGAAATTTCAGAATATTTAGTACAGTAGTTTCCTTACTCCTAGTACAGTATAAATAATATATATATATATATTACACAAATCATCGCACTGATCAGCACAATCCCTCAGAATAAGTGAGCCTGTAGGCCCTTCACCTCTCTAACCTTTCCTCATTTATCCCATACCTCTGAAATAAGCGCAAAATCAGCGTGGTACCGTCACGGCTGTGATAACTGTGTTAAGGAATCCTTGCAGCCATTTTGTAAAAATAAATAAAAGCTTTTCAATATGCCAGTCCATTGATATTTCAGAAGGCATGTCAAACACATTAAGATAAACTTGCACCTGCGTAGAAGAATATTTGACCAGGAATTATGGAATTCAGAACCTCTCTGACCTCCACGCAGCAGAAAATTCACATTTACAGCTTGTTAAATAAAAAAAAAACCTATAATATGTTATAGATCATCAACTGCATTGTTCCGTGTCCCAGTTACTTTGCACATTGCCAGTACACCATCATTTACTTTGCACAGTAATCAGTAAACCATTAATATTGGTCAGAGCTTGGAAGCTAATATGTACTCAATAGCTTTTCAACAGATGAGTGCACAGTAGCCAGTCACATCGTCTATTTCCTCAAGTGTCAGTAAATTGGATATAATGTACAAGCGCTTACTTTGAAGTAGCTATCCTCAACCATTCTAGCAATATAGATATAGATATAAACCAGACTTCTACACCTGAGAAAAACAAAGAAAGAAAAAATAAGCTTTCTAAAAAATTAACTTAAAATTTTACAAGAAATAGTACTGGAAACAATAAACTATCTAAAGTATTTTTAAAAGCAGAAATCTGCTTACATTCAGACACTTACTATAATTAAAACACATCATTAATCCTTGAACTGGTGCCTGAATTTCATAATCAAATCCATATCTATTTCAGTTAGTGAAGTCATGAGGATGGTGTAAATAGAATCCATGGAGACTATACGCAAATCACCAACATTCTGTAGAACCACTGAATACCTTACATGAAACTACAGGGCAAATCATACCAGTATAACAATACCATTCACTGCCAGATTTCTCTAGTTGCTTGCCCTTTACAGGATTTTTTACAAAGCAAAATGATTTTCTACCAAAAACAATTAAACTAATTGATCTTTAAACAATTAACAACCAAGAGCTCTATAACTCAATTTAGACAAATAGCAACAAGCACAAGCCTCAATAGTAATAATGATCTAAATATATGGTAAGGTGCCACCAGATGGAGTAAAGGTTATGTTTAATTGAAAAGGAGAGAACAGCACTCACTTACTCGGTGCACACATATTTATTAGGTGACAAATTGAAAACACTCTACAAACAATTAATGTGAGAGGACTAAAACATTAAAACCAATTAAAAAATATATTTTCCTGCATACTTGTTTTATGCTGTATGTACTTATTGACAACCACACTATACATTTAATAGTGTGTAGATCAAACAATGAAAATCAGTATAATAATTACCCCAGTGATTGTAATTATTTCCGTCAGCAGTCTTTAGTTGTAACAGTCAAATATCCTTATTAGACTCTGTATACTTGGTGCCTGTCAATATACACCAAGAGCAAGATGACGATCTGGGGCACAGCATGCAAGCTTTTTTGACTGTTACAACTAAAGACTGCTGACGGAAATAATTACAATCACTGGGGTAATTATTATACTGATTTTCATTGTTTGATCTACACACTATTAAATGTATAGTGTGGTTGTCAATAAGTACATACAGCATAAAACAAGTATGCAGGAAAATATATTTTTTAATTGGTTTTAATGTTTTAGTCCTCTCACATTAATTGTTTGTAGAGTGTTTTCAATTTGTCACCTAATAAATATGTGTGCACCGAGTAAGTGAGTGCTGTTCTCTCCTTTTCAATTAACCAAGAGCTCTATAGTTATGCACAAATCTCCGAAACATGTTCGTTTCCTCAGGATGAGTGCAAAAGAGACAGATAATATGGTAATGGCAGGAAGCATTAATACAAATAAAAGGTGTGGGAAGGGGAAGTGCTATGAATTATAGGAGAAAGAATGTTGTAAAGTTAATTGAGGTGAAGTGAGGAAATATGAGTTGGAGCAGTAAGTGAAATAATAAGCTGAAGGTGGAATGTAATAAAAAGAGGAAAATGGAGAGTACCCCACTGGGGTATATTTACTAAGACCATTTTTTACCTTTGAGATTTGATTCACTGCGTATCAGTGCTTTCTTGCATTATTTTCAATTTGCTTGACTTTTCCATTTCACTAATTTCTATTGGGTTGAAAAGATATTGTCGATATTGAAAAAAGATCAATATCAATAAATCTTAATCAGCTGAAACCAGCACAGTATGCAGTGTTTTCAGTGAGGATCCCCTTCCATTTCATATTAATATTCGCAGGACCATCTCCATTATTAAAGAATGAGACCGTTTTAGTGGCACTATCTTGCCACTATAATACAGCTGTTTTGATCACCGCCTGACTGCATGTGACGAGGTTTAGAAATAACTTGGGGACAATTTGCTGTGTCAGTGAGTGTACACACCATTTAGTGAAAATGCTGAGTTCACTACTTAACAATAGAGGCAAAAAGTCAAAAAGTGTCACAAATTAACTTCAGGGAGGCAAATTTAATCTTTGATGAATTACCCCCTTAGAGGTAATTAAGGAACGATTGAAGTACCCTTGCGGAGCTTCTCATCACTTCGCCGACTCGGGTATGCACTCACTGGTCTCCTGCACTCGGAGATCAGCGAATGCTTTAAAGGAACTTCGGCTCGGTGAGGCGACTCGAGTGGTTGCGCGGTGAGCCGAAGTACCTTTAAAGCGTTCGCTGATCTCTGAGTGCAGGAAACCAGTGAGCGCGTACCCGTCTCGGCGAAGTAATGAGAAGCTTCACAACGGTACTTCGATCGTTCCTGAAATACCCCCTTAATCTAGTCGCTAAACATTCGGCCTCTGCAGCCTGCCCTCACTGCCCATATATTGAGCTGTTCCAGTACAAGCATCTCAATCTGCCCTTTGTGAGTTATCATTCATATTGACATGGAGATAGAAGTCAGGTGCAGAACATTATACCAGACTCTGCTATGCACTGTGGCACTTGTACAACAGGTTGCAGTAGTTGAATAGACCTAATGGGAAAGGGAGCCAGTACAGATGAGGATGGGGAGAAAGGCACCGATAAAGGGGCATTACTAAACCAGCAGACCAGCCAACAGTCAAATTATTGCCATTAAATGAGTCTTGGGGTGGCTGATGCTGATCAATATAAGGATGTTAATAACTTCTAAGGGGGGAAACTCCAACCAAAAATGTTTTTTTGCCCAGCTGCCACAATTTTTACTAAAGTTCTTAATCTCATTTCCTTTTCATCTCTACTTTTCTCTAGTACTGAGATATCATTTCCATTAGAACTCTACCTCTAGTTTCCCCTACAGTTAATTTCACTTTCAGTTCTTCATTCTGTTCTGCCCCATAGCAGCAGGCCTAGGAACCCAAAATAGCATAACTGACAACTGGGTTTTTGTTTGGCGATTGAGTTATCCTTGAAAAGTGAATCCTAGGCCTTTCTTCTTGGTTTGCCCTTGAGGTAATGCCTTACACAGCAACGCATTATTTATTCTAAGACAAACATTTTTCAACTATAGGTTTTTTTTCTTGTTATTAACTCTGGAATTATTGTTATTCTATCGTCTTCTGCACTTGGAGGAATGATTTCTCAGTTAACAATTGAAACAATATTTACATGTAACAAAACTTTTCAATTGTTAAAACTGAGTCTGTGGTAAAGAGTGAGAATATTCAGGTTTATAGCAAATTATGTGCTTGTTGCAATATTTTCTTAGTTGCTGATGGGATTTTACTAAGCATGTTTAGCCCACTGGTCCAAAAGGAAAACAGAGAATTCAGGAGTTTAAAGCTTTTCCTCACATTTCCTCACTCGTATGCCCATACATTCCTCAAAGTCAACTGCACTCCTCCCAAAGCAACCAGCTTTGCATGCCACACACCAATACTGCTCTTTCTCATCTTAAACCCTTTTCTCTTTCTGCCCTTCACATCTGGAATTCTATACCCCTTTATCTTCGCCAGGAACATTCCCTCTGCACTCTTAAAACTAAACTGAAGTCCTACCTTTCGGAGCACTAGTACTGATTTTTATGTATTTTTTATTTTATTCTTATTTAATTATTTATGCTTAGTAATTGTATTTATTGAGAAGTGTTTCAGCACATTGTTACAGTTCTTATTACCATTCTATCTGTTTATGCAGGGCCAGTTCTAGCGATGGGCGATGTGGGCGACTGCCCAGGGTGTAATCTATTTGAGGGGTGCTGTCACCCACATCACCCACCGCAAATTTACCTCCTCCAGTGTTCCAGCAACGCTCCTCCTCTGAGCACCGCTCCACAATGAGGTTGCATTCCACTTACCTCATTGGCGATTTGCGTTCAGAGGACGAGCGTTGCTGGAACGCTGGAGGAGGTGAGTTGAGGACGCTGGACGAGTGTGCGTGTGTGGGGGGGGTGTGCGCGGGGGATGGGGCGCGGAGGGGTGGTTTGGCCAGGGCGCCCTCAAGGCCAGAACCGCCCCTGTGTGTATGTAAGTCTTACTCCCATTTAGATTGTAAGCTCTATGGGGAAGGGACTTACAACCTCTTGTGTCAACCACAACCTGGCACCTAAAGTGAAGTATCCTTGTGATATTTTACTTGTATTGTGTAATGCACTTTTCCCATGTTTGTATTATATTTATATTGCTGAATTGTACAGCGCTGTGTACATTTGTGGCCTTTATAAATACAATTATCCATATTTACAGTACATACTTGTGGGAGGATAAGCTGTTAGTATTAGGTAGAAACATTTTACAAACTGCTCTTTTACAGAAGTAGTAATACAGATTGATTTAAAATGGCTAAGAAATAAAAAACACAAAAAATAATTAGCCGACTTATGAAAGCAATCAGACCCTCTTCTATGTACAGAAAACATCTGATAACCAATAAAAAAATTACTAAGCAAATAATGAATAAAAAGCAATTGCATGTCTATTACTAATGTTTTCTGTACTATTATTGGAGACAAGGAACTGCAGGATAATAAGATTCCATTTATAACATCATGAAAGAGGATCCTCTTACTTTGTATTCAAAACACTGGCAGAAAAGAGTTGAAAAACCAGTTTATATAATTGCATTTTCCAGTTGGTACATAATGGAAGAAAAAATTAAAGCCTGTAAGGGAAATACTGAAGGTGTGTTTACAGCCTGTATTATCTACATTTGTGACATCACTATATTGTCTATAAATTAGTTGTTTGTTATCTCCCCTTCCCTAAGTGCCTACAGTTCAATTCTTGCAGTTCTCAGAAAATCCCTTATGGGCCTATTACACAAATGAATGAGTCCCAAATAAAATGGTATCAGTGAGTGAATATACTGGTATGTAGGGTTCACTCACACCTACATGCCTTGTGTTTATAGTCTTTTGTGAATGTGCATCAATTTTTTTTGTCAAGTACTTTAATCCATGTAATGTTCTGTGACTACAGTGTCTATTTCATGGTTTGCTGTTCTCTTGATATGAAACTAAACCATGTGGGGCATCACATTGCAAACTCTGTAATAACATTAATATCTCCCAAATGGTGACTCATAAAAATAGAAACTTCCATATCACATGATCATACAATTGCACATCCAGCAATATGGTGTATCTATCAGAATGCAAAAAGTGCAGCAATGCAATTTACATTGGTAAAACCAGTTAAATGCTGCAGAAAAGAATGAATACACACAGATAGACTATACAACATCACAAAGAGAATGAATACACACAGATACACTATACAACATCACAAAGAGAATGAATACACACAGATACACTATACAGCATCACAAAGAGAATGAATACACACAGATACACTATACAGCATCACAAAGAGAATGAATACACACAGATACACTATACAACATCACAAAGAGAATGAATACACACAGATACACTATACGATATCACAAAGAGAATGAATACACACAGATACACTATACGATATCACAAAGAGAAAGAGAGGGGAATTCAGGATAGTCCGAACTTTAGGGTGATTCAGTGGAACAAATCTTTTGTTTGAGAGGTCCCCGGGACCCCAACGTGGCTATTTAAATCATAGCCAGCAAGAATGCGGCTATGATTTAAAACCCAATTATTTCCATAGCGCTACTAACACTATGGAAGTAATTACTGTATTTGCTGGCGTATAAGACTTCTTTTTAACCCCTGAAAATCATCTGAAAAGTCGGGGGTCGTCTTATACACCGGGTATCACTTTTTTCTCTCCCTATATAGCTCCTCTGTTGCCCAACTGTCTGTGCTGAGCACTACAGCATTCCTCCCCCAACATTGATGTAACTTCCT
>WMED01002651.1:364-16754 GCA_019650415.1 Pipa parva
GCCCTTTAAAGGAGAACACACACTAAACTGTAGCTGACATAAATAAATAAAATCTTATTGCTACCTTTTTATTTTTACAATTCTTTAATATGTTATGCTAACAAAAATCACAAGTTTTACTCTCGACTTATCCATGGGTCATAGCAAATTTCATAAAACTGTCCTCGACTTATACACGAGTATATACGATTGTGCTGCTATTTTTTTCTTTTTGGATATCCATTTAGTTGCCCAGTCAAACTTCAACCTCTACCCTTCAGACACTTCAAAAACCACATATTTAATTTACCCTATCCTGATCCTTACTTTTCAACTATTTGTTACCTGTCCTTATCTGCTCCTGTCTCTGTGGTACTCTATTTCAGAGGCAGTAGAGTGTAGCACCATGTTACTCTATTACACACCTCTGCTTGTGACACTTCCTCTGTTACAAAAATTATAATTAAACTACATGATAGGCTGACCCACACAGCAATGGACCACTTTATACCTCCTGCGCTAGAACACTGTAGTTGCCACATTATTCCCTTTCTGTATCACCCTTTCCTATTTTAAATTTAGAAGGGACATTCTACCTCACTGAATTCTCTGTTATTATATTGTCATATTTCACCCCAATGTACAGCACTGTGGTATACTACATCTAAAGCTTAATACAAAGTGTATTACAGTTTGGTAAAAGCTTATATATAGAGTCCTATTGCATGGCGTTATGCTTTTCTATTAAATTTACTTTTTTATTGCAAGATTTTTAAAGCTCATTCATTTAAACATTTAAATGCTTATTGCATATCTAAGGAAACCAATTTCCCAAACAAGTCTGTTCACATGTCAGTATTTCTATATTTGATGCAGAAAATAGTTATCTATCAGTTACAAACTTAACTACTTGAACATTCTTAAGCATTGGTCATTGTTTTATGATAACCTATTGCTTCCTTCTAGATTCAAAAAGGATATATCTGATACCTACTTAAAATGCTGTGTCTTCATGGAAGATAAGGCATTTCTTCACCTTATCAATACCCCATTTTGAAGCACAATCCAATTTCCGTGAAATATCTCAAGTGTCTTGACTACACAGCACTTATTCCTACATATGTCTATACATACACACAAATCTCACTCTTTGTGGCCTAACGCGAGTGAGTGAGCCAGTGTTGCTCCTCTACTCTTGGAAATCTTTCTTTATCTACAACATTACAGAATTCCAGGATCTAAATAAGCCATATTTAATTACCTTTCTAGTAACTACTTTTCACTGATTCACAATTGGTGTTAAAAAGAAGCAAACAAAAAAACTTGAATTCATTAATAACGTAAACATGCATTTAAGTTCATTAATAAAAATACTATGGCTCCAAGTACAGATTCACAGAAAAACTTTACATGTTTAATACTGTCAATGGCCACTTCTTCAGGAGGCTGTTGACTGAAGCATGGTTTTTTATGTGAATGAATAAAAGAGGGAAGATCTTTGCCAAGCAAAAATACTGCACAGCGAGGCTTGTATCTGGACAGGGGCATTCTTCCCATAGCATGAAACAATGATTATTTACTCATCACATTTTCAAAGACTACAGGAAATATTTATCAATTCATGAATTATCTCGTAGATGCCTGAATTTACATAAGTTCACCACTTCTACAACTCTGAGGGGATCATTCATTAAAGTCTGAACAGTCGTGTAAATGCACGTATTTGAATCCTTTCACATCTTCTCCAACTCCATTTATTCAACAATCTCTGCGAAGTGACAAATTCGCAACTAATTCTGACGCTTACTCCAGTCGTGGAAAGAGCCCAATTGCATCAATTTGCGTGTGTGTGGACAGGTAATTCAGCTATTCAGCATGCGACAGAGTCTGTCGAAGGGGAGGATTCCGCAGTGCGTACTGCTCCGAATTCACCTGTTTGCCTTTGCCGGATCAGAGTGGCAAATTGAGGGGTTTGACGGCAGGGCTCCAGTGCTGCATAAGGCAACTATTCTTTCAAAAAAAGACAATGGCCACTGTGACTAAATTAGTCTACTATTAAACATGTACTAGGCACAAGGTGACATATAAAAATAAGTATTTTTCATTTATTTACAGTTAGTGGGATATGATGAGACTGACATCACTGCCCTTCACTGGAGGAATTCTCCTCACTCCACATGACTTCTCATCCTACTATTATGCATCTGACTATGCTACATAAAACATGCGATGGTGTCTGTCGCTGTCCACTGCTTCATGTATAAGAAGTAAATTCGCGACTTCCTAATCGTATTGACGCAAACAGACGAGGAGTCACTATGCAAGCCGAAATTGGACTTTAATGAATGACCCCCTCTGAATCTTCAGCAAAGATTAATTTTTTTCTGCAAAGTGGCAAATTGTCTCACAGTTTGACATTACAGTACATCAGCAGTGTATTTATGCAGTGACAATTTACCCAAGGTAAAGTGTAAGGCCAGTATAACACTAGCTGTTTTGTAGCAGAGAAGGTAAAAAGTATGCATTGTTTCCTGTGAGATAATCCACACAAGCTCTTTTGTTTTGCACCACAGACAATAATGAGTAATTAAAAACAGCTCAGATACAAATCAACAGTGCCTTAAATACACAGATTTGACTTTGCCAAAATAAATCAAGTTTAAAGGTACTTTTAACCTTGGCGCAAAGATATACATTTTCTAATTGCTTCACACAATACGGGTAAAACACAATGAATGCAGCTTTAAATTGCAGCCTTATTAATTACAGCCTCCGAAATACAATGTTCAGGGTTTAATCAAGTACAATTATATTATATAAAATGAGTGTGGGAAAAAGCCACTCTGAGTTGTGCTTCTGTTTACTTAAGTTTATGATTTAGCTTATAAATGCACAGATCTGCAGCGCATGATGCAAAATTATGTGCCAAGAACCTTCTTTTAAACAGTGAAATGTATTCTTTTCTGCAGAGTCCCCCTCGCAACTGTTAATTACAATTTTACACAACAGCTGGAAAGTAGGGAGAGTTCAGTCATCATTTGTTTAATGGTTTGCAGTAACCGAGATTGAAAAACTTTCCAAATGTAAGCCTGTTTTCCAGATGTTTTGTTTTTTGCAACAATCACCACTATCAGGAAGTTTCCTGTTGAGACTTGTCATGGGAATAATAAACAGCTTCTTTACATGCAGCCTAAGTAAATTCTGAGATTGCTGTAAATTTTTTTTTTCCAGTTATTTTCTGATAATACTTGGTAGCATCCTTGTTTTAAGCAGTAGGCTTTACCTCTACTAATTGGTGCTCCTTTCCTAAAACATTTTCCCACATATGATATTAGGTGGGGAATATTCACCAAGTTACCTGAAGAATACAATACAATCATTGTTTTGTACATCACTTTTTTTCAGGCCATGTTAATCCATTTGATTTTGTTTTTTCTGTCCATTATCCTTTCTTGCTTATGTTAGTAGACACTGTAATAAAAGGAGGTATGAGCTAAATGAAAACAGTAATACAAATAATTGTTTTATCCAGTTTATACTGTTGATCAGTATCCCTCAAACATAATGAATTTAATTTTGTTTGTCAGGCTTGAGAAAATGTAGAATCCCAAGTGAAGGTAACAAATCAAATTCAATTTTATATCACTGGGGCTACTCATGCTGTCTTGCAGAGTCTATGAAAAGCTCTTATAATGAAAATTGAAAGGTGAGAATCCAATAGGTTTAAGCTGCACTTGTTTTAACTCAATTACTTTAAAGAAAGAAATAAAAAAATAGCTGATCTAAATTGCTGCATCATGCAGTAACAATAATCAACCCTGCTTACCCCATTACCTGAATCCCTGAAAAGCTAGACTCTTGCCTTTCACTAAAGGATTTAAAGAAACACTCATTTCCATCAAGCACCTTAGAGCTCTGATGTCCACTTCTGCTCATGATTTGGTCAATATGCAAAAATGAATATAAATACCAAGCTTTGCAGGCAAGGGAAAACAGAAACAGTAAAATAATTTTTATTTAAATCTATCAATACACAAGTATTGTGTATGTATGTATGGGATCATCAGTATTCTGTGTCTCTAAATGTTATTAGAAGAGAAGATGTATCAAGACTTTAGTTCAGGAGTGGGCAAAGTTTTCTTGTACTGGGCCAGTTTAATAATTTTCAGTTATGCGGTGGCCAGTAACATACCCAATGTGGCGAACTTGCACCCAACCCCCTGCAGCTACACGGTTCTGGGGAAGCGCTGTGAGCTGAGTCTGTACTAGGAACTCATACTGTGTTCAAGCATTGAATTTCTCCTGATAGTTCCAGTTCTGTAGGAAGCTATTGCAATGAAAGTTAGCGCAGTCGTTTCACTCTCTAATGAAGCTTATTTTTATTTCCCTGTTTTTTTCAGATGCTCCTTTCACTCGAATTGTGTCTGGATCAAGAGGCTTATTCATTAATGTAAGAATTGGACTGCCAAAGTGAATTCTCATCACTTCAGATTGCTATGGTCCGATTCTCTACCTCTTACTCACTAAACAGGGGATTAGCATAGCAAAGACAGGATTGCATCAGTAGTCTCTTTTGTAGTGTAGTGAAGTCAGTCAGATAAGTAGGAACCCTGCCATCAGCCCTCTAATTCGCCATTTTAATCTGGTGAAGTAAAACTGGCAAATGTCAAAACAATAAACCTTTTTGATTTTGCTACTGTGACAGACTTTGGTGCTTGAATAACCAGTGCACGTGCACATAAAGTGGTGTGAAGTGCTCTAGAAGTCAAATTAGTCTGTGTGAATTCACAACTTTATGTGACTAATCCATTATTTATGAATAAGCCCCCCAAGTATTTCTTTTGCTAAAATGATGTTTGTACAGATGTGTATGTGCTGTTTCCTTGATGATGTGGGTTGGTGTCATCAGTCATTTTAGAGTAATTAGCATTGTTGTGTAATTTCCCACCGTAAAAGAGATAATATACTGCAAATCAATTTAGCTTCTATAGTATCTTAGTATATTTATTGGGATTTGGTCTGCTGACTTAGCGCTGTTCTTGTCTTTAAGTAAGTTTGTTAGTGGATGATAGAAGGGCTTCCTGTTTATGCTTAACTTCCTTCTTATTATAACAGCATTATTTTACTCAGGTTTCCATAAGGTACATAATAATCCACACTTTGATATATGACTACTAGTAAGTACTACTTCTTTCAAGTTCTGTCTTCAAGACTGAAATAGAGATCACATTTCATTTAATTTGTGTATGGAAATTCCAGTTCCTACATCATTTGTTTTTTCCTAGCTTTATACAAAGATAACTTTTCGCTATACTATTATTTTGAGGTAATCAAAGTAATTTTGTTACAATTGTGTCTGCTAAGTGATAGTAGTATAGTAAACATTACATGTAATGTCTTCACAAAACAATGAAAAAAAGTGCTATTATAGAATACTTTAATGTGCAGATGACTATAAAGTAAATATTTATACTCCTTAATAGCATTTTATAGGTTGAATGCAGTAGTTTGGAATACAACCAATCAAGGATAACATGTGTTAACTGTAAATAGATCTCACAACCAGCTGAAAATAACACCATATCATCACTGCATTTATAGTATTTAAAGACATTTTCAAAAAAATTCAGCATTAACTGTATACAATCATGTATTAAAAACACAAAGAGTAACCCAGGCTAAAAGAGAGAGAGGATAAAATGTAGTCATCTCTAAAGGAACAAATTGTTTGTGCTGTGGGTGAAAACTGCACATAGAAATCTAAATCTGTGCTAATGATGCAGTGAACTTGGCCAGGTTCATGTAGCTCTGCTATATACTGTGCAATTCATGCATAGTAGAGCTCAACCTAACAGAGCATGTGTGATGCTGACTTTACTAATCCCACTGCCTATGACAAGCATAAGGTTGTGGCAGAAAATGTAAAATAGTGAGCGTTGCTCTAATGCAGAGCTCGATTGTCATTTATTCACTGTGTGTCCTGTCAGCATCTCCTGTTCTTCTGCACTTGTTCTCCCTTTGATTTTGGCATATGTTTATACCTTGTTTTCTTGTGCTCAGTGTTATTTGCTCTTATCAGCTTATAAACCTTCTGCTCCTGGGCTTCTGCTTGTCCTGTTATGCTGCAGCTTCCTGCTTTGCTCTTGTCCCTGTCTCTTGGTCTTTGTTTCATGCTTCTATCTCCTGTTTGTGCTCTAATTGTCCCTGTCTCTTTTTTCATGTATCAGAGGTTCCTTGTGGTTCAATGCTTTGCAGTGTCCCAATGTATTCTTCATTACAGTATCCCTTATCACTCAGCCCGGTCATGGTGAGTTTCAATTCACCATGCTGCTTTCCACTCCAGGACGTACCTTTGTCACATTTCCAGTGCCTTCAATTCTTCAGTCCTCTATCAGCAAATCAGTGACTCTGTGAGTGCAGCTTCAGATTCAGTTACGGATGAAGATTGGGGGATTCAGGGCCTCATCTTGACGTTAACCAGTATCACAGCACTATGCTAAAGAGGACAGACTACCTTTCCAGTCTCAAGCTCCAGTCCTAAGACTCCAGTCTCCAGTGTCTTAGTAAGCATATTAGCTCTGCCGGCCTCATGCCTCAGTAACATGAGCAGTTACTGGCCTACATTTAACAGGGTTTCAGTGGTGAAAGAGCAAAGCAATCTGATCATTTTCAGTTCATGTTGCAGTCCCATGAGTTGTGTGCTATGTGATAGGGCGAATATTGCACTAGTAATATTTCATCTATCTCTCTAGTTAAGTTTACATCAATAAAGCATTATTGCTTTTGCATTTTACAACAGGCAGATATGAGAACTCATAAAGCATAGGTTTGCATATTTCTATTTATTTCATCATATATAAAGGCATTAAAAAGTAACCTTACATCTATAAAGTAGATTCTGGGGGTTAGTCACTAAAGTCCAAATTGTTGTGTATAGGTGCGAATTTGCCAGCTAAAGACAGTCGCAATATGCTGCTACTGTCGCAGTTGTGTCTTTATAATGAGAATATTGTCACAGTCGCAACTTTATTATGGGAAAATTGTCACAATCTTAACATTAAAAAATTGTCGCGACTTTACAATGGGGAAATTGTAGTGGATTTGCTATTGGAATCCACTGTTTGCGAATTCGACAGTTGAATTCGCACCTTAGTGAATAACTCTATCAGTCTTTTACTATGGAAATTCTGAACCTTTTATCTTATCAGAAAAAGTGTACATATATAGGTTTATATATGTGCATAGCTTTCACATAACCAAACCTGCAAAAGCACATCACAATGATACCAAAAGAATACACAACGCAAGGTTTAGAACACTTCATAATACAGTGACATGACTAAATCATCAGCCGGCAATATTAATTTATGTGGCTTTCCACAACAAAAATTGGAGATATCAAACTTTCTCCAAAAACACATAGAAAAATGCATATGCCATGGTTTAACACATTAAAAATGGAAAATAAATTATGTGGTGAGAGTTTGTAGCAATGGATCGGGTAAAGAAGCAATGAAAAATAGATTTAAAGTTTTAAAAAAAATAGCAAATAAATTCACATCATATGATTCTAAAAGAAACAGTTATAATTCATCTTTATTTTTTTCAGTTGTGACTTTAATTCCAGTAATTTATTTAGTCGTAACTCCAAATCAATCTAGCTGTCAAAGTTAAAAATATGAGGTACTAATTGGACTAGAGCAATCACTTAACAGAATGGATAAAAATGTTAAAGTGGACCTGTGACTTCAAAACTAATACTAATTTAGGTTCTACTAATAATATAAACAATTTTATAAATATATGTGTATTTTAAAAAATGTACCTTTAAACAGCATTTCTCTCTGTCATCTTCCCTGTCAGCCTGCCTTTTCTTTCCCCCATAATGGGTGGGCGGGGCTAAATAATGATTGACATTAGAGCTCCTCCAATCAGATCCCTTAAATCACAATCTAGCAGGGATCTGATTGGAGGAGCTATATTGTCAATCATCATCACCCGACCCAGGAAAGAAAAGGGAAGATGACAGGGAGAAATGTTGTATAAAGGTTCATTTTTAAAAAATACATATATATTTACAAAACATTTATTTCATTAGTACAACCTAAATTAGTATTAGTGTTTTGAGATGACAGGTACACTTTAAGTTGAAGTAACACAGAAAGAAAAAAAATAAAAACTAAGGACGATTTGCAAAAATCAATAATTAAACTACAACTGCAACATGCACAGTCATTCAGCAGAATTTAACTACAACTGCAACATGCACAGTCATTCAGCAGATTTTTAAAGTACTGATGGTTGATCTTTAAGTATTTTTTACTATTGTAACCAAGCTTTGCCATTTAATGCAGATCATGTGTGATGTTACAAGTACTAAAGCACACAGCTGAAATAGCACTAATTTATTAAACTTACACCAGAGATATTTACCAATTATGTTACTGTAACTGTATGACAGTTAAGATGTGTTTATATGTGTAACACAATAGCAGAAGAGAAGGTGAATCCAGAGGATATGTGGTTAATAGTAGCTAGTGCTAGTCTCAAACAATGGACACCTAAGTACAGTCATATTTTACAGGGCAGAACACTCAAAAGAACATTTTTATAGTGGAGTCATTGTCATTGTTAAAGGTAATATGGGTATCCTAATGCTAAACAGTTCATTTAGATTTTAAAAATTATTTAAAAAATAAAAATATACCTTATATTGTCATTTAAAAGACTTAACATTTTATGCATTAATGTGTAGTCTGGAAATATAAGCAAAAAATGTCTTCCTCCCGCAGCTGTGAAGTAAGGAAATGCCTTCCTGTAGATATATTACATTAAATAACATCTAACAAAAAAAAATAAAATAAAAAGGAACCCACTGGGTAGCATGTGACTTAGTGTGCTTGCTACAATCCTTTGTATTTTACAATCAAAAGAAACTATTTATTTTGACATCTGTAATGACACTTGAAAACATAATTTCTAAGATAAAATAACAAATGATGTGAATGGTTTAATGTTCTCTGCGAAGAATGGTGGTATATGTTGCTGTTATATAAATAAAGGAGTTGAAGAATGCCTCAAACTGAATTCTGTTTCCCAAAAATACAAGGTAAGGAGTACATATGCACACAACAATACAGCATCTCCTTAAACATCTAACATTCATAACGAATCATTTGCTGAATACTTAATAGTATTAGATTGATCTTGAAAGATAAGCAATCACATCACTAATATGTAAAGTGTTATTGAAATATTTCTGAACATACAGTTTAATGTGTATTTGAAATAAACTAATTAGGGAGATATTTATTAAATTATGTTAATGGTATTACTATTGCCTGTACAATCTACAGTATATCCTCTGCAGGAAAAAAAAAATACATAGCTGAGAGCCAATGGAACATCAAATCCACTCATAAAAGGCAGATTAAGAGCAACTGGAGCCAATCCAATTTCTGTCTGTTTTGCTGGTTTACTGTATATAGTGAACAGCTGACATATTCCTGATGGGTTTTGTTAAGTATCTTAGTCAAAACCCATTTTGTCATGTCACATAATGGATAATGTCCCACCAATAAATTGTATTAGCAGAATATATTACAGTTTGAGGGTGACCTAAGACCACCATTTCCTAGCAGCTTGTGGGGTGAGGGGTCTAAAGCAGATCCCTCATCTTTCCAAGTACTGATCCTGATACTATATACTGCAACCTATGAAATAATCAAACATTTCTAATGACCTAATCTGCCATCTTCCTTCCTGGCCCATGAGATAAGTTACAAATTTACATGTCCTCTTCATCAAATTTCTCCAAGAAACAATTTAATTTACTGATGGCAAAAAGTAAAGTGCAAAAACGCACATTGTATTTCTATGTATTCTGGGTTGAGCCCCTGTTGTTTGAAGCCCTGAATTCTGGGTCTGCCCGAGAAGTAGTCCATGGTAAGGTTTCAGGTTTGGCTCGCAATGTTTGTTTCCTTTTTTTCTAATATTTGCTGCTGCTTTGGGGGTTTGACATACACTGTTCTTTTCAATCTTTTTATATACTTTGCCGATAGTTTGGATTTTTAACTAGTTTTTTGCTTTTTTTGTTTTTTCCTGGCTTGACGTTGCTGTCTATTTATGTACTTTTTCACACGCGGTTCTTTGGTTACAAGTAATTGCATCTAAACAGATTTAAAAAGAGGAAAACAGACAAAGGGACCAGAAAACAGATTTTATTTTCCCTTTTTAATTTTTTCTATCCAAGTTTTTCCATTTTTTTTTTTTAAACAGGCAAAAAAATATGGTTGGACCTAATTTATAAAATAAGAAAAGTGAGATTTTAAAACCTTTTATAAATTCCAACCATAGTCTAAACTAGAACAATGCCCCCAAGTACAGAAATTATCATGGGAAAAAAATGCTTGTTTGGTTTAAGTATTTCTCAGACATTAAGTTATCCTCCCATCTTTAAACAAGAAAAAAAATTAAAACAATAATCACTTTTTTTTCAGTTTTAAAAATCCATGCTTGGAAAGTTTGAAATCAATGACGACACAGCCTGAAATATATTTCACCAAATAGTCATACATCATTGGCATGAACGCACTGTAAACGCTAAATGCTGAAAGTTCTAAAAGGTTTATTAGTCTTTAACAACAGGAAAAAGGCTTTGTTGACAGACACACTTAACTTAATGAGCTCTATATTACTATACATATTAGTGTGCAAGCCAAGGTAGCTAGTTTCAAGAACTCATGATCAGCAATCTATCAATGTTTTAGCTGTTTCTTCCCTTTTCATTAGACTGTCATTTAAATTCCTAAGGAAACAAAACGAACTTTGAATGAACTTTTCAGTGCAAATAGCTTTAATTGCATTTTTTTTTTAATCCTGCACACATTTTATCTTAACTTATACTTTTAATTGTGACCTTTAGAAGACCCAATGCTTCTGTACATATAATTGCTATTTACTAAATTAGTAAATCACTCTCAATTATAATATAATATATGCTATGGTCTTTAACTGTGAGAAAGAAAAATAATCAGCCATGTTAGACTGTAATCTCTTTGTCATAAGGACTGCGTTCTCATCTTTCTGTATTTTAAGCAACTGCGTTTTGTTGTCTCCCACAATATGTAGCCTGCAGCTATCCCTGTATGTACTGACACAATCTAATTGTATAAAAATAATAATAAAAAGATATGACTGTACATTGAATTATAAGTAGCATATAAAACATTGCCGCATTATGATACAGAGGATTATTACATCCAAATGAAACCACAGGCTACTGGTAGAAAGCTGGGAAAAATGGTATTAAAGAGAAAATTACTAAAAACAACACTTCCTTGTCTTTATTATTTATTTATAGAACCTTCCAAATTCAAACTAAATCCAATTGGTTTTTATAAAAATGTAATTTAAAAAAAAAAAAGCAAGACAATGTATATTATTTTAAAATATGTATGAATATTTTTATATATAAAGTTCCACAAGGTTACGCAGCGCTGAACAATCCAGTAAAATTATCCATATAATTATATGCAATATATAGCACTGTACATAGAAATTTAGGTTTAGACAATATTTTCTCGACACAGCTTGCAGTCTGAGTTTGGGCCTTAAACCATAAGGAGATAAATTAAATTACTTTTGGCAAACAGCTGGTTTAATCTTGTGGGAGGCAATCCAGATTTTAGGACTACTACAAAGGAAATGGTTTTGCCCAAAAAGAGATGGAGTTTAACCCAAAGAAGGTTGTTATCTGAATGAATTTTACAAAAAGAATGAAAGATTACCACAAAGACAAATTTTATTGACAAAGGTAATCACTCTAAAGGTGAAATTTAATAAAATCGATCATTTCGACCTGATATCGCAATATCGAATAGAAATTTATACAAAAATAAAATTACTTTACCGCAATCTCAAAAATTCAATATTGCAATAACGAAAAATCAATCTAAACTTTTCAATCTGTTTATTTCTATGGAAAATCTATATCGATAATTTCCATGGAAAAATTGTGATATTGAATTTCCGATAATTTTTTTCTTTTATCGAATTTTTCAGTTGAAAGGTCCAAAAACGCCCTTTTCAACTCTAATAAATTTCGCTTTAAGAATCAATTGAATTCATATGAAAAAACTAGTCAATCACCATGGCAAACTCCCTCTATATTAATAGAAAAAAAAACTATAAACCTATTCACTTATATAACTTATTATAGCAAATAGAATTAGTATTATTTTTAAAGGTTTAATTACATTACCATTCCAGATAATTACACAGATTTACTGTTCAGTCCTTAAACAGTGCTTATTGTTGTTATAGACACATGACTAGTATCTTGTTTATAAAGGAAGCTGTGTTTATATAAAAATAATCAAAAAAGAGAAGGCTCAGTATTAGTCAAACTTTTCCCAAATTAAAGCACTCATATTAACAATAAATCAATTTTAATTCAGTGTTAATCTTTGTGAAGTGATGCTCATTTTAGGTGCAGACTAAACCTTTTTTCTTTTAATGATTGATGTTGTACTTTCCTCCCTAGACAGATAATCCACATGGTTCAAAATACTGTTAGCAACATGTCAGTCACGCTACCTATGTTTAATGTACTGTAACTTTAAAGGGGCTCTCCAGACTCCATGTGGCTTTGCTACAATAACGATTTTTTGGTAAATAAAGAACTCGAATGCAGTGTCATCAGAAAATCCCCAGCCCTTGCCTTTTTTAAAAATAAACTTTACTTCTAAATAGTAATTGTGTAACAGGAAGTTCAAGTTCAAGATATAAAATATTTTCAGATACCTGGTATGTTGTACATGGAAAATAGCTGTTTTATAAGACAGAAGAATTCTAATTCTAGTTATGATTATAATTCTAAATGATAATGAAAGGTCTTTATTTTATCCTGCTAGTTGGTCATTTAACAAAGATGCGGCATTTTTGAATGGGGATATAAGAAAGGTGTGTTAAATTAATGTCAACTTTAACAAGTAGGGAGTTGAACAATTTAGGAACTTCCTGTGTTTTTCACTATAATTTATAACATGATATCTAGTTAATACAAAGCATGTTCCAAATTTTTTCTATAGTGGTAAACCATACTTACCTGAACAATCTAGCAGCAGTACATGATCCTCAGACCAGAATAGTCAGATGAATACATCACTGCTCTGCTCACCTCCTGTCTATATAAGAGATGTGGGTCCTTCACATAGACCCGCTCCCTTCCGGGTTTCATCAAAACTAACCAACTCCGCATGCTCAGATCAAACATAATTTGATTCTTAAAGGTCATTTTGACCTATTAGCTGCAATTTAATCTGTTTCCCCCCTTTTCGCCATATTATCACTGTTGTTTTCGTTCTGCCACATTTTTGATTTCCTTCAATTTATGTAGTGCTGAATAAAATTTATCAATATTGATAAATATTGATGTGTTAAGTCCGTTCCACTGTACCTACACTTTACCTAATTTAATGGTCTGTTTTACTTTCAGACACTTACTAGCAGAGTTGACTTCCCACACAGGGGATAATTTACTAAAGAGTGTATTCTTACCTCAATTTCATGCAACTGTGCATATATAGTGGCCCATTTGATGTGGTCACACACAAGTGATAAATGCAGCAGCAATTGTTTAAAGGATCACTGCTGCATTCTTAGGTGTCCGCAGAACAAAAAGTAAGGGGTGGCATGATGTCTTGACATCACTATCATGTGATATATTGTAATTTCCCCCTTCGGACACCCATGGCTGCATTAATCTATACCTAACATGTTTCACAACAAAGAATGAGCAACGTTTGATGTTTAGTGATAAGAATGTATGGACATACCTGGCCAATTTAGTGACCAATTAAAGAAATCTGAGTGTGGTGGCTCAGTGGTTAGCATTGCTACTTTGCAGTGCTGGAGTTTGTATGTTCTCTGTACCTGAGTGGGTTGACACCAGTTTTCTCCCACAATCCAAAAGCATATTAAGTTTATTGAAGGCCAACTAAATTGGTCCAAGTCTATGTGTGACTGTATAGGAAAATTAGATGGTAAGCTCTATGGGGCAAGGACTGAAGCAAATGATGAATCACTGTAAAGTTCTGCATAAGATCAAACAAAAAAGAGCAAATGGTCAACAGCCAGCGGAACCATCCAAGGGGTCACCCCACTCTCAAATTCCAATCATAAATAATGCAATGGACTTCCAGAACTCCAATGGTGAAATTTAATAAAGTCGGACCGCTCTTGGTCTTTCCAAGTTTATAGAGCGAGATCTCTCATTGTTCTCACAAGATTTTTTTTTCTGAGATGGAGTTTTTTTATCTCGATTTTTTGAATTTTTGGATGAAAAGATAGCCATTAGTAGTATGGCTACCTTTCCATTGAAATTTTTTTTTTTTTAAATTAAGATTGAAAAACCCAGTCTTGAAAAATAGAAATAAATCTTGCGAGAACACTGCCAGATCTCATTTGATAAACTCGGAAAGACTGAGGGGACTAATCACTAAAGTCCGAATTGTTGCATATAGGTGTGAATTCGCCAGCTAAAGACAGTCGCAATAGACTGCTAGTGTCACAGCCGTGTCTTTATAATGGTAATATTGTTGCAGTTGGGACTTTATTATGGGAAAATTGTCACAATAGTAACATTAAAAAAATTGCTGCGACTTTACAATGGGGAAATTGTTGCAGATTTTGCTATGGGAATCCGCAGTTTGAGAATTCAACAGTCAAATTCGCACCTTAGTGAATAACCTCCTAAGAGCGGTGTTTCCGACTTTATAAAATTTCACCGCTAAAGTGTAAACTTTAATGTTCCATCTCACATGTGTCCAAAACACATGTGAGATGGCACATTAAAGTTTACACTTTTGAAGTTCTGGACATTCATTGCATTATTTATGATTGAAGCTCTGCATAAGAATAAGATATCAGCACTATACAAATAAAATAAATACAATGCAATAAAGTACAGTCTTCAATGACCACCCTAATTCAATAAATTAAATAATTTTCGAGGAATTAGTTTAAAGACATCCAAATCACTGCATTTGAAGCATTGAAATAATAATAACTCTCTTTGTATGGCGAGGCAGACAACAGATAACATAATCATTATTCTGATGATAGATTGGCATTTAACTATTATTTTAATCCTGCAAAGGGATTTACTAACATAGTAAAAGGAGTGTTTTTTTCTCTATTTTGGTATAGCCCCATATGTCAAAATTCAAATCTCACAACATTGCAGGGGTCAAATAATGATTTCAGACTGGTTTGTATACTTGAACAAATACAGTTGCACAACTACAAAGATCATAAAAGAACTCACTGCTTTTAGGACATTGTTTGCTTAGGTGGCAGTAGTTTAGCTGGCAAAGAGTCAATGACCCCTTGTAGAGTTGTGTGTGGCCTATTTAACAGCTGGCTTACACACTAGTCTTTATGTATACCAAGATTACTAAAGTCATTGTTATTACTGTGTTACACTCTACAAGTTATGTTATCCTAACCAAAAACAATGCCTTGTGCTAGAAGCAAAACAATCTATTAAAAAGAAACTAGATTATCATGGAAATAAAGAAGAGAAAAGTACTTCCATGGTTCAATGCAAATAAATATTCCTGCTACATCTCAATCTTTATGTTAATTAAACCAATTACGGTGACTGAATAATTACTAAATAGCTTCATCCTGTCTGAATATATACAAAACCATCCAAATGAAGAGTTCTCATGGAAAGTTTATCCCACACTCCTGCCTAAAGAATATAATTAAACAATTTCCTAACATATATATATATTTTTTTTTTTCTTAACTGTGGACTCTATCCTACCATATATATAAAGTTAGGATAGAGTTCAAGTATTTCAATACTCATTTATATATATGTGTATGTATGTATTGTTTGACTTAAGGAAGAGAGGATAGACCTCTTGAAAGTTTGTCTATCTAAACTGACTGTTAGTACAGTAAAAAAGGTATCACCAAGTATTGCAATACTCATTTTATTTGCATATGTGGACTAACATGACCACTCTATCTTAACTTTATAAATATATATATATATATATATATATATACATGTATATTAACTGTGATAATGAAATATACATAATTATTTAAAGAATATTAATTTAGGGTTTTAAATTGCTAGTTTAACTACATAGGAATCAATTTACATCAATTCTTGGAATGAGTTAAGGAATGAATTACCTAAACTAGCAAATAGCAAAATAGAAGGGGGAGTGGAAAAGTCATCTTGTGAAATGGCAAGAATGTCTAAAGCAAAAATGTCTTCTTTGCACACTGATTCCACATACTTTCAGCTTTTTATTTGCAAACAATTAAACTTTAGATAATACATACAGTAATGGAACCTGATGCCTTCTGTTTCTGTGTTCCCCCCCCCCCC
>WMED01002652.1:0-21352 GCA_019650415.1 Pipa parva
AGCGATATTTAAATGAAACATATCGTCCGTCGAGGGTTAATTCCTTCATGGCCTCACAAGAGCTACATATCTTCTGTATTTGAAAGTATATAGAACTCCTGGGGGCGAAATTTATTAAATGCGGAATTTACCGCACGTGTGGAATTCGGATCGCACGATCGTAATTTCGATCGATTTCCGATCGCGCGATCGTAATTTCGATCGATTTCCGATCGCGCGATCGGAAATCGATCGAAATTCTGCATGTGCGATCGTAATTTAACTTCGGGCGATCATTTCACCCTTAATATATTTCGCCCTGGATTGTTATCTTCTCCTGCAGCCTGTAACATTACACATAACTCTTATAATACTAATATGCTGCAAGGTCATTAAGGTTAGATACAGTTTGTTTTTACCATTTTAATAATTTTCTAGTGCAATTTTCTTTTGTGTGATATTTTTTGTTCACATTGACAGGGCAACTGAACAGGAGAAACTGAATATCACTTTAGATGCAAACAGCACTGGACAAGAAACAGAGCAACTAGACCTTGCTTTGTATTTGGGAGTGTATGCTGGTAAGCAGAATGAATATGTAAAAAGTTTGCTTTATTTTCCTACAGGGGATTGGGAGGATGGAAGTACTTAAACACCTTGTTATTTAGCTACATGTTATTTATGAATTATGGTAATACTTTATATTTAACTGATTGGTGTAAAACAGGAACATCAAGTGAGAGAGAGAAAAATCAGGAGAGATAAGAACAGAAATAATCTACTATTGAAATGAATAAGGTGTCTTTAAGCATATGTGACAGAATGTTGGATCCCAAGGGCTCAATACATGTATGATTACATTTACAAATGCAGTATAATCATAGACATACTTGATTTTGTAAAATATCAGAAAAAATACTGTTGTCAAAGAATGTTGAGAGGACACTCCAGAAAGCTTGGGGCACAAATGGAGAGATGTTTAACTATTTTGGTCATTATTGCTTATACTGTCACCAGATGAACTGCAAATTCAGCATATAATTATAAGGAAAAGAATTCAAGGTCTAGCGCCTAAAAAGGAAATCAATGAAAACAAATGATCACAAATGACAATTGTTATGTGAAAGTCCAAAGTCAAATGGTTCTTTTTGAGTGGGGTAAAGAACCTGTAAGTGGTTAGTAGTCCTCCTGCATGCAGTCCTCCAAGGTCAGTCTGCCAAAAAGCTGCCTTTAAGAAGATTGAGTGTGATGGTTTTTGCAAAGTCTCCTGAGCCTGTGCTTGTGAGACTTTGCAACTTCCACAACGCTCGCTATTTTAAACCTTACTGTAAGTTTTTTATGTAATAAATTTCATTGTATATTACTAAAATCTTACATGGTTATCCTTTATCTTTTCATTCTGAGACACACAAGGAGGTATTCATACCATCATCAAACCGACTTACCACACTTTCAATGCACTTAACCCAGTTGCATCTGCGCATCCTCATTCCATACCAGCGGAAAAACCATCAAATTCAGCATATAGACTGATGTAGAACAGTGGGAAGTATACATACCCTGGGCAGAGCCATTCTAATAGGTTCAAGAAAAGTCTTCCCAGTCTTTACATCTGAGGAAGGTGCAGGCCATAAAACTTGTGCATATTCAGTGCTGGTGTGCATCTACATTCATATGCTTTAATAAGACACCATGTGCAGTCATGGTGAGTGTTTGCACCCTGCAGCTATCATATCATTGGGTGTGCAGGTTTATCTCCTGCTGTTGTCATAATGCAAAAATTAATCCAATCTAAACAGTATATTTTAATCTGCCACAACTTGTTTTGCTATATATTTAAATAGCTGCAGACAGTGTGGCTGTGCTCAGTGACATTAGATGCTAGTGGTGCTATATGTATGTTATACATCTTTTACCTAATAACTTGAGCTAGCTGCGTTTTTAGTTATTGCACCCCACTCCCAATGAAAAAGTGCAGAAATAAAGCTAACATTTTCTCATCAACAATTAATACAATTCATAACAAGCTAAATAATGCCATGCAGAACTGTGTTTTGGGGTAGAGTCAAACATTGTGTTAGGATCAGTGCACACTAACAGCCTCCTAACTCCAGTTTTCTTGGTCTCTCTCATACTGGTATTACCTAGAATGAACCATCCCTTGATAGCAAAGATGAAGGCAAAATTGATTTATATAGCAGGAGCATTTATAAAAAGTCAGTACATTAAGCAAATAGTATAGACATTTGTCTATAGTGATACAAATCCTCCCAATTTCACTTGTGCAGTTGGCATGTTACAATGTGTCTATGCCCCTTAACATACAAACCTCTCAACATTAAATGCCATGTGAATATGGATTTTTATTTGTAAATTCTCTCTTTGGTGCTTTTCTAAAAGGAATTACTTATTTTCAGTTCACTACATTTTCTCTTCTTAGGCATCGCTTGCTCTTGAGTAGAATATGAAACCTTTTATCTACCTGTAATAATGTGAGCTGCCACTAGATGGAACCAGATAACAGTAATCAGTAGTAGTGTAGAAAGTATAGTGACGGAGCAAGGCTGAGAATGATCTCTTTAACAGTGCTGTCAATTTGTATTCATTCATGGTAAATTAAAGAAAGCAAAGGTTTACATAATAGCTGAGCCTGATAATAAATCATTAGCATAGCTTTCAAGTTGCTCTTTTGTGTTTGGCAAAAAATTGTTTCACATTTCATCAAGAGAGATTGTTAGATAAAGATTCATAACTGAAATAGTGACAGTAGATGATCAAGCTGTAGAAGATTCCCTTTGCCTGTAGTGTATAACAATGAAAGTAGATATTATTTTTCTTACAGTTACTGGTGCAAACTTTATCCATTTTATTAAATTGCTTCCCATAGGTTTTTTTCCTGCTTTCTTTTAATATCTATAAATATATTGCAAATTGGGCAATTTGTTTCAAACCTATACAGACAGAATACTTCAAGTAATAACACTGCTATGTACTGAAGTGCCACAGTGAATAAGGATTTGCCCTTCTGTCCCCAGTGGACCATAATATGTGTGTATCTGTTCCCATTCTAGGTTTGACATTTGCTACTATCCTGTTTGGAGTTCTTAGATGCTTGCTTGTGTTCCATGTTCTTGTTTGTGCTGCTCAAGCCTTACATAACCAGATGTTCCAGTCCCTTCTCAGAGCACCTGTCCTGTTTTTTGACAGAAATCCAATCGGTAAGTGACAGTCATCAGTGAATTTACAGCTACTAAAAGTGCTGACAGATATTAATGTCCCAGGGAACAAGGTAAGCAGGAAGCTTAGGGTGAAGTGGGATTTGTGTATGTCACTGCACTGTTTTCCATGAGCAGTAGTTATACATTGACTATGTAGTTTTGTGTGCAAATGCTATTTATATTTTGTAATATATAAAGTAAAAGCTTTCTTTAAAGGAGAACTGAAGCTTGCTATCCATTTTTTACTGATTGAAACATATCCTGGATACTTAACTGATAAGTGAATTCTCATCATCTTGGGCCCCTATATTCTGATAATTGTGAATTTTCTACTGAATAGAAAAGGGGTTCCGGCACTCCCAATGGTTAAAAACAAAAGCATTGGATGGTTAGTGGCCACTATCTGCTTTTAATTGTTTGTGGATTTACTTCATGTATCCTGCTTTTACTGCTAATTAAATACATTTTTGTTTTTAACCATTGGGAGTGCCGGAACCCCTTTTCTATTGAATTCAGCAGTCTTGGCATTTGTTCCAGAGCACCCTGTTTTTTTCACAAGAGGATTTTTCACAACATGGTCTACCCATGGGATTGAGCATACCGACCAGTCTGTTTCTTCATCCTGCAAGTGAATTTTCTACTCCTTATTCATTAAACAGAGGATCCCATAGTGAAGAAGCAGTGGTGCCAGTAGCCATTTCTTGTATAGTGTGGCATAGTCAGTTAGACAGTAACACCTCTGCCATCAGCTCCCTGATTTGTCACTTTAATCTGGCAAAGTAAAAATGGCGAATGCGACACAGTACACCTTGTTGATTTCACTACTGCCATAGACTCCAAGGCTTAATAAATAGTTGAACTATCCTGCGCACATGCAGACAAAGTAGAGTGATGTGCTCTTTAAGTCAGCAACTGTTGTAATCATCCAAAGTGGAAAATAAATGTTAATTCGGACCTTTTATATGTGACTTTTGGATTTTCATGAATAAACCCCCAAGTCTCTATTGTAGAACAACTCTCTTCATAGTAGTTTTGTGGACAGGTCATGGATAGAAAACATGTCATCCAATCTGCGATGGGGTGGACACTGCTCTGAGCATGCTCACAATCAAACTGTGCCCGTAGCTGACTGCCTTGCACTTCTTATCTGCCTACAATGTGATAAGATGTCTTTGCTCTGAGCTGGCACTGCATTAACACCTGAAAGTGTCTGACTGTCATTAGATGCTGGACACTGCAGTTTAGCATTTTCTGATATTGTTAATCTTACATGACTCAATTGCTTCTGAAAATTCAGTACGAGGATCTCGAGGCACATGTACACATAGTTTATTTACCATTGCTTTGTGTAAAAAATCTGGTATTCAGTATGGATAGTTGGCATGGTAAATGATGTAATTTGCTGGGGTTTGCAGTTGTAGAATATGGCGGCTGCAATGCATACTAGTATAGCGCTATAAGTATGGTATATACTAAACCATATGCAGCAACATCTCAGTTGTGTCCCAGGCTAGTAGAGAAATCAGGGAAGTGAGTCCCGCTTACTTGTTGGTATAGTTGTCTGAGTAAAATTTGATGCCGTGATTGTGCAATTAATTAGTAATAAAAAGATAGGGTGTCAGTGGTTCTTGCTTCAAAACTGACACACACATTTATTGAACAGGAACAAGGTAAAGGCAAAGTAAATAACAGTATTTTCTGTATCCATTGTAATTAGATCTTCATATAGAACATAAAGAGATCCATACAGAGAAAACTGTCTAGTTACCCCCAGTGGATCAGGTAATTTAATCAGCACAATGTGAGTCCTAGGAAGGTTTTGGGTGGGCCCAATTGCTGGATGAACCTTGTCAGGATTTTTTTCTTCTTTGAGGCTAATTGCTGGTCCTGATGACAATCGCTGTCAATCGTTATGCTGTGTTCCTGTCCTATTGGCCAGAATACACTAGGCCCACTACAATCCTGTTGAGGTATTGGGCTATCCAAATAGATAGCCCAGCCTGAATACTGTCACCCTCTGAGGTAAGCTAGAACATAAGAACTAGTCTGAAACAAATCTTTTGAATAACCCTCCACCAGGAGGGCAGAGGTGCTGCTGGTGCAACACCATGTGGTCATAGTCCAAGAGCCCACCCATTGCACAGGCATATATCAGCTATTGTGGCTCTAATTTACTTATATTATAAAGTAGAGAGGCTATAACATTGCCTGTTAAAAGTAATACCACAAGAAAGTGTTATAATACAATAGATCACAAGAGGGAGCTCCAAGCACATTAAAAATGAGTCCCAAACATCAGTAGACTGGTGAACATTGAGGGGGTAATTCAGCATACTCCGAACTTACCCTCCAATGCTTCGCCTCTGTTCGCAGACACTGTTATGCGCTCGCTGATGTGCTGCGCGTGGACATCAGCGAATGCTTTAAAGGGATTCCAGTCTTGGCAAGGCTCAACTTGAGTCGCCTCGCCGAGACTGGAATCCCTTTAAAGCGTTCACTGATGTCCGCGCACAATACATCAGCGAGCGCATAACAGTGTCTGCGAACAGAGGCGAAGCATCGGAGGGTAAGTTCGGAGTATGCTGAATTACCCCTGAATATGATAAGAGGCAAAAGTTCACCAGGGCTACACTAGCATTTGTTTTTAAAGAAGAAGACTTGTAAAATATTATTCTTGTGGGCAAAAATGGATTTCAGTGCAGACTTATGCACTGCATATTAAATATGTCTCGTTTGCCAGTGATTTAAAGACCCATCCCAGCAAGACGCAAATCACCTCATTAAGCCCTGGTATGACGCTAAATACTTTCTCTTTGGCTAATACAGACTAAACTAGCACTTGTGGAATTTTATTAAAATGAGTTAGGTTAAAATGAACTTTTAAAAGCCCATAGTATAGTTTTATATTAATTTATAGATTTACGCATTTTATTTACTTATTTTGTATTTACTATTTAATAGCTTTTTAATGAATACATTTAAGTTCTCTGATTTGTTTAGCCATAGCTCTTCCTGTAGTTAGCGTAAGACCTTCGTCTAGCGCCTTTTAGCATGTAGTAGGATCTGTGAATATACTGAGACAAAACACTGATCAAAGATTTTAATGAGTTACCATATTGTATGTAAACAGTGACAAAGCATGTACATTTGTCAGGCTGGGTTCACAGGAGCATATGATGCGCACTGCAAAAAAAAAAAAATACGCCAAGCGTATTTTTCAATTGTACTTACCAGCAACAGTGTGAATGCTCCCTCTGCGTTCACATCACTTCCAGTGTGTTGCATTTTGGGCACGGCTAAAATGCGACACAGTGTTCTGGACCCAGCATATGCGTTTCATACGATCGTGTGTCAGGATCTAGGTAAGTTTCGTTGGCTTTCATTAAGCCATGTTTTTTTTTTTTTTACATGAGTGTATGATGGATGCGCTGCGTGTGAACCCAGCCTCACAGTTGTAACTGCTTGTGACTGTACCATAAAAAAAACACCAGGTGGGACTTATCCTTACTGGTACACTGCTGCAGTGTATATACTGTAGATATGTAGCTTGTACAGAGTGATAACGATCAGTCAGGACTTTATCATGACAATGTGGATGTGTACATACTGATAGAAGTGAGCTGCATTGTAAATGATCTGTAAACATTAGTACCAATCATACAGCATTGTATAATGATAACAATTATGTACATGCTGATAATAACAAAAGATAGCCACAGGCTACAGGGAGAAGGGGGGAAGGATTTGCTTAAAGGAGGAATAAAGCCAACATTATAGAAATGACAATTTCAGGAGTGGACAAAGTTTTCTTTTGCTGGCCTTGTTTAATCATTTTTAATTTACAACTATGCAGCAGTCTGGTAACATACCCAATGTGGCTAAGCGGTTGGGTGCTATGCAGCTAGGCGACCTGGGGGAGCGCTGACAGTGACCCTTGGGTAGTCCATGGCAGAGCCACGACCTCCAAGCGATTTTCTGTGTTTCCGCTGAAGAAGTGGCTTTTCCTGGCATCTCTGAGACAACAGACATGACAGTTTGCATTTTGCCAAACGGGTGGGCCTAAAGACATCGGCCTACAGGCTGTAGTTTGCCCTGATTTAGATTAACATGGCAGTTATTTTAATACAGCACCTGCAAAAATGTTGAAGTTGAATTCATGAATTTGAATGCTTTCTACCTGTTTTCATCTTTACTGATAGGAGCCATTTTATATTTGTTGGCTAAACAAACCCTACCCAGTCCTATTATTTTCTATTAAGCCTTAGATTATATTTATTCAGAAAGTGCCCCAGATAGCCTACATTTAAAAGCTAGATAGCTGAATATCATAATACATTTTTAGACCCTTAGACTAGTAAAACAGAGTGAATATGTAGTAATTATAAATGACTCTGTGGCATTTTCCTTTTTTGCTGTTACTGTATTTTTAAAATAGCTAAGAAATAGAAAAAAACATTGTATGTATATTAAAAAGCTTACAATATCTCACTCCTGGCATTCTTTCAAGACTTTTTTTTATCACTGAAGTACTACTTTTCAAAATGAATATTATTATTATTGATACATTTGAGGCGTAATAGGAATTTCAACAACGGCAGGAACATCACATGTTGAAAATTACTGATCTAAACTTTCTTAAAGGAGACCTAAAGGTAATAAAAAAAAAGACGTATTAAAAATTGTACCTTATATTGAGATGAATCGTTACAGTCACAGTATGAACTGTGCTGTCATTACCCGACACCGATGCTGACTTCACAACACACACTGACACAGAAGCCAGCACAAAACTCCTCTGACTTGGTTGTACTGGCCTCACACATCATCACACTCATTGCAGGGAGCTTTCTCATTCGCCCCGCAATGAACGTGATGAAACCATTTTTCCCCACCGGTACAACCAAGTGGGAGGGCTTCTGTGTCAGCCAGCATTGTGAAGTAAAGCATCGGTGTCGGAAAATTACAGCTTACCGTAGTTCATACTGTCATTGTAATGATTCATCTCAATATAAGGTAAGTTTTTTAATAGGTCTTTTATTTTATATATTTAGTTCTCCTTTAATATATTTGTTTTTATACATTTTTAATGTCCATACCTTTCTGATGCTATTGTATGACAATAAGGAGAAAACCGTGCTTCATTAGAGAGTACACTTTGCTATCTAAGCAGTTATTAGCATTACAGGCTTCTGCACACAAGAGGGCAGTATACATTTGCTTACTTTGCTACCTTGCTTGCTTGGCAAAATATTGCAAGAAATCATCCATCATCTTTTTTTCTATGACAGCGTATCATCAGTTGTGGGAGGCAAAGCACAAGTCATTTCATTTGTTTAGGGTGTTACTTTTTGTGCCATTTTTTGTTCCTAGCTAAACACAGGTTTTGCCAAAGGGCAAACTAAACTCATTAACCAGAGCTTAGCAGTGCCATTGCCCTTATTTTGTTTGGGTGGCATCTAAATTTTCCTGCAGAGAATCAGAAGCATTCTATTGAAGAGGGAGGGAGAAGGAGAGAAAGCTAGTTAGGTAGGTATATAATTAGCTGGTATTTAGTGAACCTTTTTTTTCTCTGACATAGGAAGCCAAAGTCACTTTTGCAGTATGTCAGTATGTATTGCTATCCTTTAACACACTCAGTTTCTGCATTTTGGAATATAGGAAAGGGGATCATTATAAAAGTTGTAAAAGAATAGATTCTCTTGGTATGTTTCACTCTTTCAACCATTTTGCCTTTTTAAAATGACTTTAATGCAATGGATTTTTATTATACCTACTATATTTTTCCATTATAACTTCTCTCTTTGCAGGTATTTACCAGCTTCTTATTCAACTTACTAAAAAACGCATTCCTTATAGGAGGTATGTGGCAGACTGAAATCAGGAAATGTAGTGATAATACTCAGAAAAAAATGGCTTTTTTTTCTAGGCCCCAATATTTTTCATAAATAGGGGAAATGTTGAAAAGAATATTCAGGCTAAACATATTTTTTTTAAATACAAGTATGCTTATAAATTTCCCACCTGATGTTTGTAGTTGGAACATGATGTTTCCCTTAATTTTGATATATAGAAGGTAAATGCATCCACTGCACTGAAACAGCTGCATTATTTTCTTAATTATTGCAAAAAAAGCAGTTGAACCAGGCACTGTTCTAGAGAGTAACGGAAGACAATTTCATCACGGGTAAAGTAGTTCCCTAATTATAATGCATTTTGCATTGGGAAAGCAAACTGTTTTTGTCATATTATTTTTGGGTGTTTAAATGAAGTGGTTAATAACTTAAGAGGGTGTGTCAAAGGGAACTTGTATGACTTTGAGTGTTAGGCAAACACAACCATGACTTTATACATAAGTGGTTCAGTGTGTTTTGGCCCTTATCAGGGTGTGTTATTAAATGATAGCTACGTGGGAGTAGTTCATTTGTGTAGTAACTCAATACACAGTCTTTGTTACCTTTTGTGACTGTTCCCAAGCGGCATATAGTAGGTAGCCCATTGTATTCCATTCGTTAATCTTTTTTAGAAGCTGCTCACTTGAATGCAGTCATTAGCACTTTAGATTGTTTTATTTGCATGCATTATCTGCAGGGATAACCTAATGAATCTTTTATACTAGTGTTTCTTTGTTACAATCATTAGCTGACAATAAGTCAAAAGCTGATTAGAGAACAAGGTGATTATATTTTATTTGCCCATGATAATACATTATGGCTCACATTGTTTGTAGAAATCTACTAATTTTCACAATTCAACTTTTAATAGTACGTGATCAGATGGAATATTAAAGGTATATATGTATGTATTTGTATTATGAGCTGCACTGCCAATGCGTTGCAATGATTTATGAAATTAAAATAATAATTATTATCTAACCAGACACTGTGATATTCACAGAGTTAATATTTCATACTTTAGAATTTGTGACCTGCTGTAAAACCTGTTTTTTTTACCATTGGAAACTATACTGTTCTCTGCAGACCTTAGCTGAAGTTTCATGTATTAAATGATGAGAGTTAGGCTGAGGTCAAACTAGCTGATTTTCAGCTGAGTTTTTTTTTTATTAGGCATATTATTGTGTACAGTGCAAAGTACAATAGCTTGTGTGGATTATCCCACAGGAAACAATGGAGACTATTTTTTTCAGCTCATCTGAAAATCAGCTAGTGTGACCCTGGCCTTAAAGAAGAGCTGGCATGTTGTGGATGTTTGCCAACCTGTGTTAAATAACCCCATTGTCACAACCATGGGACTTACCATACTCCAGGGGTGAAACGTACAAAACTCGAAAAGGTCATTTTTTTACCTTTTTTCGAGGTAAAAACGGGTATTTGATGGAAAAACCTTTGGATTGAAATTTTTCTATCTGTATTTGATGGAAAAGTAGCCATAGTTTACATGGCTACTTTTCCATCGTATAAAGATCGAAAAATACCTATCGAAAAAAATCGTTTGAAATGTTTAGATTGGAAAAAAATTGATTGAAAAATATTGATCAATATTTTTTGATCAAACACCTGTTTTTACCTCAAAAAACTCAAAAAGGTTGAAAATTACCTTTTTTGAGTTTTGTACATTTTTCTCCAAGGCTGAGTCCTTTGTTTTACAATGAAATGAGAGACTACAGCTTCACCACTGCATGGGCTTAAAGAGGCACTATAGTGCTTATAATAACTGCACATATACATATAAATCTCCTTTATACTAAGCTAATTGTTGACACAAATAGTTAAAAAAAATGTTTAGGGAAGAAATAATACTTGCTGTTTGTTTCCCTTAATTAGTTTTCCTGAGAGTTGACATTTTGATCCTCCTCTCCTTTGTTCTGGAAGTTAGGCAAGATGAGAAGAAAAAGCTGCCTGACTGCTATTGGTTAAGCAGTGTGCTGACCTTTTGGCTGCATAAATTAAGTTGGAATGCAGGTGATTACAGAGGGAAAGCAGACTTGTGCACATGTGCTAAGTATTAAGTAGGGCAAAAATGTCTGAGGGAGGGTACCTTGTCATGAAAAACTGGCCAGTACACGTCATTCACACATTTCCTGGTGCAGGAGTTTATCAGTTTATTCATTCTGTGTCACATGAAACAACTACTGGGGAGAAATGCTTCTCACTAAGGTATAGTACTGCATATGTAAAAATGTAATTTGACTATAGTTCCCCTTCCAGAATGCCCCCAGTCAGTGTTTGGCACATCTTCTAATTGCACATGTGTGAGCCTACACAGCAGCACCAGGTCAGATGACTAAGGGAAGCATTTCTACTCCTCTGCTTTCTGCAGCACCAGAGTCTTTTATTTCAGTGTGAAACAAAGGACTCTGGAAGCCAGATAGTAAGCCCCTTGGCTTTGTCCTTTTAAATGGGCTAATTTAGTTCAGTACTATCATTTAGCATGCCAGCCTAAGATCTCCCCTTATAAGAGAAAGTATATTTCTATGTGTTATTTTTTATTTTTTCATTATGAATTAATCTTATAAAAAATATTGTTTCCTACAAACTTATTCACACTTTTGATTTAAATTCTATTTCAGCCTAATTGTAATTTTTATTTTTGGTGGGGATCCTTTTATTTTAAGGCAACAACAGATGAAGTGTATGATGCCAGCATTTATATTTGGTGTCAAAAAGGTGAAAAAATGCAGTTACATCACATGCGGCTTAACAAATCAAATATAGGTAATTCTTTTCATTGACTAACTGAATAGATGGCAAATGCAAGCTTTGGAGACCACTTAGGTCTCTTCCTCGGAGCCATGGTATCAGTAACTGTTAAAAACCTAAATTTTAAATGCTGGCCTCAAAACACCTAAACTGTCATTATCTGAAATTAATTACAAATATGAAACAGGGGCCATCTTGACTAGAAGTGCGAACTGGGTTTATTTTATTTGATAATTTAGTATAAAAACAGTTATTTGACAGCAAAATTTTTATAACTGGAAAATAGCAGCATAACCTAACATTATATTTCGGATAGGCTGTTGTAATAGAAGATTGCTTTTTCTTCCTTTTACAAAAAGAACTGTTTTCTTGATATTTGCTTCACTCTTGCATCATGGAATCAATCGATAAAACTATTTGTATTGTGCCAAGTGTGAAAGGGATTGATAGAGTATTACTTGATTGGTTGACGGCTTCTAGATTTCTTGCCATTTGCTTGTTCAAAGTGATTATGACTGGTTGGTGGGAGTGCTTTACCTTCTACTTAAATAGATGCTTAAGGCTCAGAAAGGTGAACCTACAGAGGCATTCTAACTCCGAATAGGCTAATCAACCAGATTGTAGGGCATATTTATCAAAGTGGGAATTATTGAGTAAATGTGTGAATCAATGACAATTTGTACTTCTCTAACTTTGCTTATTCACCAAATTTATTTTATGCAATGTGGCAAATTCACTCACAGTGACATTATGTCAATTGTGTATTTACACAATACTTCATATAATTAAACCACACTAGGTCAGAGTATAACAGTTTTATTTGCCAATGTTATTAAACCTTTCGTGTCACTAGAAAGAAGGGAAATAGTAAAATACAATATAAGATGCTAAAAACAGTACAGTTTAAAAAGAAATTTGAATTAAAGCCAGTTAGATTCATTGTAAGGATACATATATTACTGTAAACAGACCAATATAACTCACCAAAAATAAAAAGTTCAAATATTTATTTTTTAACCTAAAAATTATGGTTTCAATTTAGTACCCCCAAAGCTTTTTGCAGAATGCAATTACCCTGCTACTATCGCATGTGTAGTAATCATAATCATTCCAGGTAAGATTAATCCATGCCCTAGGGAACATATTATCTCATTGTTATTGCTTGAGGTGCTGGGATACAGCAGATATGTATATTTTCTTTTCTGTGTTACTGGAAAATCATCTGCAATTCTGTTCTTTTCATCCCAATCTCCCTCTGATCCTTTAATTGACTGTTATATCTGTGACATAGAAAACTACTAAAGGATATTATTGATGAAAAAAAATATTTTCAAAAGCCAGATCGCTATCGTCATTTTCTTAAGAAAACGTTTTGAAGTCACATTTGATTACAATGGGGATGCTGGAGATTTCTTGGGTAGGAAGCATAAAATGCACCTTACTAGGTAACAAATGGAATGAGCATGTTCTGTGTGTTTGATTGTTCAGTATAAAAGTACCTTTGATTTATACATGGCTAAATCTGAACCGGTGTCGTTCCTCTGATATTTTACTGTATCCTTGTTATTTTTTTGCACTTACCGAATCCCCTGATCTCATTAATTTTGGGCTATCGCTTACTACCAAATTGTTGCCTTCATGCCTGCATCTCATAAATGTGAATGCAAGCTTGCCTTTCTTCTAGTTCGGGAAAGTAATGCATTTACATACATTAACAATCACAATAATTTCAGTTATGTTAACCTGACTTTCTGAAATTGTTCTTCCTCTGCTTCCAGAACTGTTGATATTTTACTGTAACAATTAAGGATATTGGTAGGAAATTACTTTGATAGAATAAAAGCAAGTAAGATTTGGACTCATAGTCTCTTTTACTTATATTAAGTTCCCTAAATAAAGGCCCCATCATCATACAGTGAATTCTAGACATTTTTGCTTTTATTAGAAATCAATACTGGGAGATATATTATTACTGCCTGCATCTCTTAAAGACTGAATAATGAAAAGCAGATAAGGATTTTACTTCCAGCTTTTGAATAATTGACTTAAATTATTTTGTTTAACTGTGAGTTGTGTTTTATTTATAACATACAGCACTGCGTGATTAAAAACTGATCTTAGGCAGTGTTTATAGATGTTTTATAGATCTTTAGGGAGATATACCATCATATTTAAACAAGTGTAAAAAAAAAAAAAAAGGTTTTAGAATAGAGAATTTTTTGAAAATACAGGCATATAGGAAAAAGCATTTCAAATAAAATCAGAGACAAAAATAATGCAATAAGAACTTTCTAGAATTACATTTCTTTCCTTATTTGTTGAGAAACCTATTTGTAAACTTAACAATCCCATTTCAAATATTTTTTCTTAATAAGAATAAAATGGGAAGCACAACCCAATTTACCTGATTTGGGATGTGTTTTTAATTTTATATTTTGTATGTTGTAGTTTTTTGCTATATCAGAAGGTTAACAAAATAATATTATAATTATTTAATCGACAATGGTCCAGCCTTTGCAAAGCTGACAAAGCTGAGATAGAAGAAGCATAATGCAGTAAGGGAAATGTCTCCATTCTGCTTCACAGTCAGGACACAATGTTTTTCTCTTTTAAAGTTTGGAAATAGCTTGCCATGTTTGCATGGCTTGAAGTTGGGTCCTATTAGGGAAATCATTTCACTTATATTAGATTCCTGTCATGAGGGCTTAGATAAAGAGTTTAGTCTAAGAACTCTTTAAGTTCAAGCATCTGCCACTAGGGGCAATAAATAATTTCCTCTTAGGCAATCACCCTCTGTATTGTGCTTCATCCAAGCAGTTAATCTAATTTAAGCCTCCCAGATGATTCATAGCACCTCAATGGGATTTATACTTAGTATTAAATTCACTCATGTCAGGAACATTCAAACATTTCAACTGGCATTATTGAATATATATTTTCGAAACGATTGGCATCTTGACTTCTAGGTTTCTCTTCAGTGGAAGACACTATGTATATATAGATTTCCTATGCAGTGCAGATTTAACCACTTTGCAGCATCTCTGTATTTTGTACATTTATTTTTTTTATCTTGTTTGTCTGTATTCCTTAATTAAACGTTGTATGTTTGGTCCATAGCTTCTTCCATTCCAAAATTGACTTGTAAAAATCTACATGTACCCAAAGTAAGATTGAATATAAAATGCAATACAGGTGAGAAGTATATGCAATGTGCTCTGGTTATTGCTGGTACTGTATGGATAAAGACATTGCCGCTGTTTCGGTAAACTCCCATCATGTTTTGCAAACCCTAGATGAATTTGTCTAATTTTTAAGTAAACATAAAAGCTTTGAGTGAGACATTGTTGAAATAATGTTTTTGACATCTAATATCCAAGAGCCTTATTTATTAAGAAGGGGCTTGCAAATCTTTACCTTTTCACTAACCATTTGTTTTTCTTACCAATCTACTTTTTATTCCTAGCTGCATGCTTTTCATTAGGGCTAAAATCCAGCAGCCACAACTGAATGTGGGCACACATAAATGTGTTATTATGTTCCTAACTGGAAAAGAGCAGTGATCCCTGGGTGAATTGACAAAAAAATGATCACCCAGATGGGTGCTGTTTCTGATGAACAGTAATAGCAGAGTCTCCCATTGGGAGTATAGGTGGCTCAACTTTAATGAGCAGTTTTATTGCTGTTGGGGGCCTAAATAGAGAAGTGGGATTCTCCTAAAGACAGGAAATAAATGTACAAAGTACCTGAAAGACATGAGCCCTATTTTCAATGCCCGTTTATACAAGACTTTCATAAATAAGCTGCAGTAAGCTAAGGTTAGACCTAACAAAGAAAACTGTATTCACATTCACTAAAGACATAGTTTTTTTTCCTGTTATGGACATTTTGTAATTTTAATGCATTCACATATTTTTTTCCTTTATGACAAGATGATGCATGATTTGAGTTGTTAGATTTTATTTTACCCAATGGTTAATAATGATAAATTGTGTAAAATGAAGCAAAATTGTTTTTGTTTTTTTTGTTTAAATATTTTTATGGGCTGATTCAAACTTTAAGATGTATATAATCAAATAATTTAAAGTAGATGCAATAAAATAATACTTTTTATTCTTAAACTCCTTGTGATGTTTATACCATTCTTATGCGAATGTCAGCTTTAGCAGTCAGGGAATGTGCACACATTCAGTTGTACATTTAGTTTTATCTAATATACTGTGTAAAGTTGAACAGTGCTTTTGAATATTGTTCACTGCATTCATGTGCTCACGACTTTGATGACACATTTATATTTCAATTATTTATTCTGCTTATGAAGAATATAGGTGAATATTTTCCTTTACAATTTAAAAAAAAATGAATTTAACCTGAGACTATGTAAAATATATAATATACTTTTAATTTAAGGACGTTATTACACCTTCTCACATAGAATGTATATTTTTTTAATATGTAGTGAGAGTAACATGGTATGTATATACTGTGTGCTTTCAATCAGTATGGTTTTTATTGCTGTTAATATAAATGAAATGTACATGACTTTTTTAAGGATTTTTTCTTATTGGACAAATGACTATGCCAACACCACCTAAAATTTGTCTTATGTTTGACTTTTGGGTAGATATGCACACTATAAATAATATCCCCATTCTCTTGTGCAAAGAGCATATAACTCTTACAATTATATTATTACACATAAAAACATTGCTTTTATCAAGGGTGAGCACAAGCTGAATGCCATAATGGTTTGAATAATTTATTACACACATAGTAGTGCAATAATAATTATTAATGAAGTTAACCCTTTGGAATAAAGAGAGGTTGTTTATCTGGTACCACAAGGGGTTAAGAAACTTTATTAAATCGACCACTGGATAAAAAGTAGCTATTTAAAGGAAGAATAAAATCCCAGGTTGTCTGGCAGCCTGAGTGCCACTCAGTATTTGAGGTTTCAAACCAGCTAAAAATAATTTAAACAGTTGAATATTTGCACATCAAAACATGAATCCAAGTTGGGTTCTTCTTAGGAAAATATCTTTATGTATAATAATTGATTTAACCTAGACACTATGTATCCCTAACTAAGAGCTGGATGCCCTCTAGATGCTCTGGGAGCTACCCATTTACTAACTCCTGTTGGGCAAGCAAACATTATATAACAAAAACTGCAACAAATAGCCTCCTGATATCTAGGACAAGATAATGATCTCCAGTCCTTTGTATTGGAGGGTACAGTTCCTGCAGATGCCATAGTTGTATACCAAGTCTGTCTCTTTCCTTGCTGGATGGGTTACCCAGTGGAATATTGGCTGTCTAGCTCATCCCAACTGGAATCATCCAGAACAATTAGTCTCATTCTGCTACAAACTAGGTCATATGACCTATACTAATTACGCATACACCAGTTCCCCCTAGGAATTTCTAGTCCCTACTGGGAAATCTCAATAGGAAATAGTAAATACCAACAATTACCAAAACTTGCCAGGAGGCAGGATTTGCTGCCAGTGATGAAAAGAAAGTCCAGCTAAAGGCAAAGGCCCACGATGACTTTTTCTGCACGCAGTAAAGCATCTAGTGAAAACAGGAGGCAGATGCCAGTGGTGATTCAAATAAGTGAATTGGGGGCTCTGTGCATGCTGTTTGTTATTGGTTTTCTAGTGTTGCTACAAATACATTGGCTGATATAACCCAATTAAAGCTAACTTTCTTATTGCCGATGGTCACTGTTGAAATACAAAAAGAACAAACTGTATAATCACAGTACTGGCTGTCTGACATTTTGGCACGTTTTCATTGAAACATCACTGATTAATTAGGCTAAAATTAAACTCATTTATTAATAACTATTAATAACTATGTTTATATTCTCTTATTAAGTAGTTTAGAAATCAGGGCATATGTAGCCAACCTGTAGCTCACGTGTTTTTTTTTTGTTTGTTTTAATTCCAGCTGTAACTATAGATAATAGTAGTTTTGGGTAAAGGAAAGCTTGCATGATTTTTAGTGTTTTGTAATATCTTCATAAATGGATTTGTTTAATTTTGTGTATGTAATTGTATATTGGTGAACCACAAAAAGAGACACTAGAGGGAGTTCAATGTCTGGTATTCTGTGGCTTTTTTTACACAAATCCACCTGCTGTCACATATTTCACTTTGGATAATTTAAAGTAAAGTCTAACACTGTTTCTTATAGAACCACTTTAACAATTCTTACCTTATCTCTGAGATGGAAAAAAAAATGGTACTGCATACAATCATATATTTTGATAATTATCAAATGTATAATATCTATATTTGGTACTTTTGTCATAGGAATATTTGAGGGTTATGATTATTGTAGTTGAATCTTCATCAACAATTTTACATTGTGGATGGCAAGCTAAAGGCTAAAGCCTAGTGCATTCAAAGATTGTGCCAGATAACCCCTTTGAAGCATGAAACAATTGACAGCTGCCTGTAACTGAGCTATGGGTTAGTAGAAAATGGCCTATTATAGTAGCCTTTTGTTCTGAAGCTGATTGCAAGTTACCTTTGACCCCTTTTATGTAAGCATCCTTACAAGATATAGTAATTTAAAAAATTTTCTTTGCTTCATAGTGTCTAATATAAGGATTTTCATGTTGGGCATATTTTTCCATCATGGTCTATATTACTGTTCCCACCTATTTAGGATCATAGAATATGTTGGTTGTTTTGCATAAATTTTTATCTGCTTAAGCTTCAAATTGAGTCACACAAAGGCACAAATTTGGGAGAAATTTATAAAGGTTATTTTGACCTATTCACTCCAGTTTGTTCCATTTTGCAGCGCTATCACCGGTTTTTCTTTTTGGTGCAATTTATGTAGTACTGAATAAAATTTATCGGTAAATATCGATGCGTTAATGCCGCTACACTTTGCATTACTTTCAGTTGAGTTCCTTTTCCATCGATATTGCTGATCATTTCGATGGGACCATCTCCATAGGGAATAATGGGTTTCACCACCCTCAACAAGGCCAACACTTCTCAGTGATAAAAAAGGTCTTAAGGGGCTTAATAAATTATCGATATGTGTAATATCGATATTTTCATCCTACCTAAAGGTTTATCGGTATACCAGAAGAAAAGTTTTATGAGTTTTATAAATATCCCCCAAAATGTAAATAGTTTTCATTATTATTATTAGTAAACACCATGTTGCAGTTCTTGATAGCGAGATGAAGCTTGTTTTCTGGTGTCTCTTTTGGTTAATTAATTTAAAAGTGGCAGACAAAAGAGAGATTCTAAAGTTCAATCAGTTTGTTAGCAGGGCATTGTTCAAACAGAAATGACATGGCAGAAGGCCAGACCTGTATAAAGGACCAATGTAACTGCATCCTCCCTAGCTGCATAGCATATCTTGGAAGAAATGTGAGTTGTAAGATGCTCAGGACAATTTAACTAATGTGAAGGTAAATCCCAGAGGCTGCTGTGCATGATTTTGGGTCAGATGAACTACAATATACCATTGTTTAGGCATATTTCAGTGCTCCACAATTGGTGGTAATCTTTATTGACTTTGTTACTTTTCTATGCGCTACAGAAAGCTCCGGAAGGAATTGGAAAAGAAAGAGTTATTATAACTTTTTCCTCTGCTAGACAATGTACTAAACAATACATGCTAGGAGATTAGGGCGACTAGATTCGTAGTTATTCATATAACAGATATCTGGGTCAGGTGCATTTAATTCATATAGACCATGGAAAATTGCTAATAGTCAGACAGTTTTTACTTTATCATTTATATTGTATTTGTCTGAATTAAAGCTTTTTTTTTTCAAAAAATTTCCTGTTCATCATTCCTTAGTTCTAATTCGAATGAGAATTATTTTCTCAATATATAGAATTATAAAATTATTTTATTGTGTCCCATGTGGTTTTTAAGTTGCTTATGCTTTGTAATCCAAGCGGCTCTATGAATTGATGATACCCACATGAGCTTATGTTGTAAATAGTGAATTAGTGAAAATAGAACAATAGGGATTTTGTTTAACATTTGGGGATTTGCAGTTAAATATACCACTTTTTTTTTTTGTCATGAACTGTTTAGTAACATCATTTAATGGTATGCAAAAAACTAATGACATTTGAGGGGGGAATTCACGATAGTGCAAAGTGAGGCGCGGATCCTTAGCCTCACTTCACACTGTCTGTTAGGCAACTCTCGCCGAGACTGGAATCCCTTTAAAGCGCTCGCTGATGTCCGTGTGCCGGACATCAGCGAGCGCATATCAGTCAGTGCGAAGTGAGGAGAAGACTACTACGCACCTTACTTCGCACTATTGTGAATTGCAGAGATTATTCATGAAAGAGTGAATTAGCCTGTCAAAATATATTTGCAATACATCACCCATATTGCAAAAAACATAGTAATGCATATTTAATAAACTACATATTGTCCTGGCAATTGCACAAATTATTGCAAAATCAGGTAAATACTAACAGTGGAGTATTGTAGCCAAGTAAAGTCATCTACAAAAGGATTTGTTTAAAGGAGACAATATCATTAATTTTAGTCACCAGTATTGTCGGGAATAGTCATATAAATGGCTACAATTGTTTAAATAGCAGACAGTTCCTTGCTCATGTTGGCAATCAGCTTTTTGAGTCATATGTTGCCAGAATAGTAATAGAACCTTACTGTGAACCCCACAATTTGCCACTTTCATTTGGAAAAGTAAAATCTGCAGTTTAGGCCAGTACGTGTTGGGCAAATTGTTAATCTGACACATATAAAATAAGTGTGTTACACTCACAGTATAAAGACACAAAGTGCTGCATAATTACACGCTCGCCTTAATGTCATGCACTGCCAGTGAATTTGCCACAATGCAGAAAATAACAATGAATTTGGTGAATATGTAAAATTAGAGAAATGGGAAATTGTTGCAAATTTAGGGGCATGGTTATCAGAGAGTGACTTTGCCTCAAAACAGTGCACAACAATTTGACCATAGTGTAAGAAAGGCCATAAGAAAGGGTATATGTTACCATTTCATTCAGTATTTTCACCAGAGAATAGTCACATTAAATAAAACAGTTGTTTACATTTCAATGCCAAAAAATTCCTAACTCATGTTGGCACTTGCTCACATTTTCTAAGTCTTTTGACTGAAATATCACCAGAATAATAGTAGAAACCCTGCCATAAGCTCATCAATTCATTACTTTCATTTGGCAAACTCAGAAATGAGCATTCATGTCAATACATCTTGGCGAATTGTCACTCCGAATCATGATGAATACTGGAAGTGTTGCTGCATTTATATACAGCCATCAGGGCCAGCATAAACTGTTTTTTTAATTGATTGTGAATTTGCCACATTGCAGAAAATAGCAATCTTTGGTAAATAAAGTAGTGTGGAGATTTTGTCACAAATTCACACTTTGAAATAGCCCTACTGAGACTAACTTTTTAAAAATGAAACAAAAAAATATTTGCACTCCAACACTTAAAGATTATTGTCTTGTCATT
>WMED01002653.1:6894-23758 GCA_019650415.1 Pipa parva
CCGGCATAGGCGTAAATGTAGGGGAAAAAATGCTAGGGGCGGCGCCCCAAGCATTTGCCTACTCTGCCTAATGGCAGAGCCGACACTGGCAATTACTATTTGTGTATGGATATTGCTAACATTTTTAAACACAAACCAATAATTAGCATACAATAGTAAGCAAATTGCTAACATTTTTAGCAAAAAAAAGTATCATTAGGCGCACTTTTAATAAAGTTTTTCTTACCATTGCAATAACACCACTGGATACATTTCCCCCATAGTGTTTTAAGACAAATATGTTTTTTTAGGTAAAAACAAAAGCCCTTTTCAGTACAGAGTTTGTCATTCAGTAAGAACTGGTCACAGGTGGGAATATTTCTGCAATGAATTCATTAATGGCAAGCAAAAGAGCAAAGTGCTTGTTGCAGGTTTTAATAATTGGCAAAATCTATAACATAGATCAGGGGTCGGCAGCCTATGGCTCTTTTGATGTCCATATCTGGCTCTTTCACTGAAACGAGCGGAGCAAGAGCGGTGCTGACGTCACTGGCTTCCGGGTTGCTAGCCAATCAGGAGCCACTGACGTCACTGCGAGTCTGGATTGCTAGCCAATCCGGAGCCGCATGTGATGTCAGCGGCTCCGGATTCAAAAGGGCTGACCCCTGACATAGATTATAATTAGCAACAATAGAGAGGCACCGGTTAAGGATACTGTAAAAATAATTTTGTGTTATTGTAACCTTTTTAAATTCACATTATTTAAAATATGAAAAATATTCTGCATCCAGGTGCAGTGCTCTTACACCAACCACCACAGAATATGTGAATAGTCAGAATTCTGTAGTTTGTAGAAATATATGTTTTATGTAGGTATTTATTCGGTAGTTACTGTAAAACTGCAAGGTGTGCATACTAGCTACATTAAAATCTCATAAAGCACTTTTTTTCAATTGTAGGCGTCGACCTGCAATGATAATATCTACAATGCTCCAAGGTCTCCCATTGCTATAGAGTAATCAGCTCAGAGTGCCCTGTAGCCTAAAAGGGGCAAATAATATAAGTTGGTTGGCAACAAAGAATTTAGCCCACTTTAAAGGAAATGCTAGCAAATAGAAATGTAGGGAAATTTAAAAAAAAAAACAGTAAAATTAAACCCGTTTAAGAAAGTTTATAAAGAAAACAGATAGCTGGGTATAGTAATGTAAATGCAGTTCCTAATTTGAAAGTGTTCTTGCTCAAAGGGGGATGTTATAGTCAGTTTTACGGGTGTTTAGACTTCCCAGGTCATCCCTTTAAAATAAAACATAAAATATTATTACCATACTTTTAGAGAACTCAGTAGTTTTAAAACCAAATTCATATTGTCTTGCACAGTGACGCCCAACCTATGGCCCGCAACGCGGTGCTGTCCAGCCCTCAAAGCTTCTGCCCACAGTGCAGGAAATTGGTAACAGTTGGGAGGACCTGGTCAGCTTATTATTGAGCAAGATATCAGTTCAGTAATACGCTGTTTGCAGTATCTCACAATTGGGTGGAACGCTTCACTGCATTGTTAAGACACTTACATCTGAGTTCGTTATGTGTTGGAACGCATGTGAGTTCCAATAGTCGGCACTGGCTGTTGATTTATATGGCTTCTAGGTCGAAAAAAGTTGGGCATCACTGGTCTTGCAGAATGCTTTTTTATAACCGTGGCATTGAAAAGATGATCTAATTGGTGTCTAGTCTAGAGACAAAATCCTATGCTGCAGATTACAGGTAGCTGAATCAGTTACACCTTAGCAATACAGCCTACATAATTCCTAGTTGCTCACGGATACAATGATGATCTGGTAACTCCATCTCTTATCAACACACATCTATAAAATATCCAGGAGGCAGCAGTGCTAGGAAATACACCCAGATGTACAATGGGCAGGAAACTATCACTATCTACTGTAAGAACTTGCTCTGATGGATCAATGTAGGGTTATTTCTCATAATAATACAGTGACTGTGCTCTACCTTTAGAATGCTTCCAATATGTTCCATTGTTTCCCACTGGAACAAACAGTTTATAGCCAGTAATATGCTGCAGGGCCCAATGCTTTTAAGCAGAGTTTTTGCTGTGAATTCTAGGCAACAACACTGACACTATGTACGGGAGATATTTATAAAAGTCAAAACGTTTTTTGACCACTTGATGCTGAAGAAACGGTGTTTTTTTTATTATTATTATTTTTATTATTATTATGCATCGCTAATTTAAAAACCTTTTATTGCCATGTCAAAAGTCACTTTTTGATGCTTATTATTATTATTTTACATTGAAAAGTAGAAATCTTTATAAATATCTATGGCACAAAGCAAAAGTGAATATATTGAAATTCGATTAGATTATTGTCACTGAATAAGTAAAATACATACAAATCAGCGAGATTACATAGCGTCGATATACATAAATAGATAACTATAGTAATAAATAAGTATAACGTACATAAAGTGCATCATGTGATAATATGCATAGTAAATATTTGTAAGTTGAGGCAGATAAATTAACAAACCTCCCCGGGTTTTCACATTTCCTCTGTATAAATCATACTGTATATAATGAATGACTACTTCAGCCTTTCACGTCTTCTCCATCACAGGTCAGAGGGGAAATCTGAATCAGTCTGTTAATTAACCTTCATAGAAGCAGTGTAAAATATTCTGTTAGGCTTCTCCCACCACTGTATGCCAGCAGATGGCAGTATAGGAAAAGGCTAAATACATTCAGATCTGTTCAGACAAGAAAGTGAAAGCACTGCAACCAACCTCACTTTCTTTTCTAATACATATAACCTGCCCTAACAAATAGACAGTAATGTGATTAGTAGCTTCATACGAGTTTACTTATGTTGCTTTTTATACCATCTAAGAACCAACAACTAAAGTGTCAAATAAAACAATAAAAATAAGTAAAAGAGTAGATACTACAATAAAATTCCTTATTTAGGAGAGGATAAAAAGATCCAGTTTAACATGATGCTCTTTTACGAGTGACCTTCAAACTTGTCAGGATGGACCTCCTGGTAAGAAATGTCAATCAAAATTTGTAAAGATTACTAAAGAAATGTTTTTATTAACAGATTACTGTTAGAAGAACATTTAGCACTGTTATTCAGGGCTATGTAAATAACCTATTTTAGAGTCTGCAACTAGCTACATTGACTCTTCCAGGAATACAGGGTTCTTTCCCTGCAGCAGGCTGACTTCTTATTTTTATTACTGAAAGAAGTGCTCGGCACTGCCACTGCACGGACTTAAGAATGCTCTGCTCTCTCTGTGCTGTGTCTATGGCACAGACGTAACTTATACTTCAATGCCAGGTCAAAGGACTCAAGGGTGGTCAGTGTGAAAGGGAAGACTATGGCATCTGTAAGGTTAGCTAAATGCTCACCTAGGAGGGAGTTTTATCTACTCATAAGCTGGTTGGTATTTGGCATGCCAGCCAGCCTGAGACTTGAAGTTCACCTGTCACCTCAGGTGAGGTGTGCACTTTAAGCTCCTCTATAAAATGATTAAAAAGAAAGTTTGCAGATGAAATAAGAACATTTCTGGCTGCTCTTAATTAGTGAATAAAAACATGCATTTAGGCTTCTTTCACACGGTTTTGTGCATTTGCATTTCAACAACTCTAAATTGATAATTTCAGTCAAGACTATAATAAATGTTAATCATTTCACTGCTTTGGTATTGGGGATATAAGGATACAAGGGTTGGTCTGTGTAGTCCAGACATACCATGGCTGCAGCAGGGAATTCCCTCATATTGAATACATAATAAAAATGTGTGATAGATAAAGTAATGTAACTAGTCAGACCTTCTGAGTCAGTCCAACTGAATTGCACAAAACAATAAGGTGTGAAAGACACATGACAGGGGCATGACCCTAATGCCTACTCTCCAAGTACAAACCTACCAAGAGATTGCACTCTTCCACCTATCTATATTAGCACCATATATTATACTCTGAGTCCTACATGTTACATATATTTAGAGATGGTCATCTTGTACATGGCCCTCCTTAAAAAAGTGAGATTAACAAATGCCTCGAACATTAAATATCATTGCAAACCTTTACACCTGGAAAACCTACCGACACTTAACTCTTCCAGCCTTAAAACGTAGTCACATCTGTGTCAAAAGCTGTCCGCACAAGTGTTCCTGACATTATGTTACCCAATAAAAGGAATCCTAACACTCCTGTAAGTATCTATCAAACCACATTTTAGCTGCCATGCATTTCAGCCACGTGCATCCAAAATAGCTTATAGTATATAATAGGTCATTAGTCTACTTTATAACCTTCATCTTAAAGATAGTAAATTACCGTTTATACTCGTGTATAAGTCGAGAAATTTAGGTTAAAAAAATCATTTAAAACCATATTCTCGACTTATACACGTGTAAAAGCTGTTACTTACCAACTGGAGCTTCCTCTCGCGGCCTCTGTCTCCCACTGAATGTACATCTATGAATATTCATAAGCCGGCAGACGTGTATCGTCATTCCGTAACGTGACACGTCTGCTGGCTCATAAATATTCATAGGATGTACTCGCGGCCATGTCTCCCACGTTCGTACATCCTATGAATATTCATGAGCCGGCAGACATGTCACGCTACGGAATGACGATACGCGTCTGCCGGCTCATAAATATTCATAGGAGTCACGAAGATCAGATTCAGCTTCCGGAGGAGGAGATTAGTCTGTCAGAGAACTCGCAAACAATCAGGAAGGGCTTCCCTGCCTACTGCAAGCTGGGAGGGGAAGAGTAACTAGGGACGCGGTGCACACCAAAACCCAAAGCCTGCTTGTATTTAGCTGCCAGCCTACTTTATTCAGGGAGCCCCTGTTGTTGCAGCATGGTGTCTCCCAGTTCCTGTACTCAGAGGCTTCTGTCTTTCTTCCCCTTCCTGCTAGTCCTCTTTGATCTGTAATATCAAGGTAAGGAGACAGCTGTCCTAAAGCAGCCAGTGGGTTTCTAGTAATGCTCACACCAAGTTATATAGAGCAGCAGGAGTTGGGATTGGATTAGGCCATCCAATGGGGCTGTTCAGAGCTATGGGTGTATGTAAAAATAAATCCTCTGTATCACAAAACTATTATATAATGGAGTATATTATGTCTAAAGATAATAAAAAAAGTTCACTAGTTTGTGGCTAGTAAAACTGAAATTAAAAAGTAAGTAAATGTGCGCTTCTTAATTCTCTACACTAATAAAAACAAAAGACATTTGGATGACCACTTTTAAATAGTGTCAAAGCCGGCAGACGTGTCACGCTACGGAATGTCAGCTCCTCACACACTTTACAGCCCCCCACTCCTTCCTCAACTTATACAAGGGTCATAGCAAATTTCATAATTTTTGGCCCAAAAACTGACCTCGACTTATACACGAAGTCGACTTATACTCGAGTATATAGCTCCAGTCAGATGTTAAAAATAAATAAATAAAAAAAACAGTAAAACAAGTAGAAAATACAGTACTCAGTGTTTTACAGTGAATGTTCAACACAGTGAACTGTTCAATACTGAGCACTCTATTTTCTTCTTCTCTTACTTTGTGTTGTGTGATGGACAGGACACAAGGAGGAAAGGTGTTTGTTTCAAGCAGGTTGCTGGTACCACTGCTACACTATTGCACACATGTAAAAAAAACACAGGTGTTTAGGTTCATCCTTACAACAACCTAAGCCTGTGGGTCTGTAAGGATGTGTAGCCATCAAGAAGGAAATAGATATGGAGAAAAAAACCTGAAAAATAGCACAAGAAAACTGCACTGAACATCTGATGTGTTGAGTAAGGTTTTATGGACTGATCAGTCTAAATCTTTGAACTTTGGCAGTAAGAAAAAGGTGGTACATATGCTCCTGAAAGCAATGGAAGACTCTTTAAGACCATCACGATTTAGCAAAAGTAAGAGGATGTACAACATCTGGAATTGGTGATTTACTTTTGTTCAAGGCATTATGATTGTGCAGTACAATTTAATAATGCAACATGCAATTTTATCCAGAATATAATTGGCTATATTTACATTACCATTAATTTGTCTGTGAAACTTACTTTTTTCCAGTCAACTTTTAGATGGTGGACCTATTCATTCAAATGTTTACAGGCAAAAATGTTGTTGTAAACAGTAAGTTTCCCAGACAGCAATAATGGCAATGTACTGTTGCAAAAATTGAGACAATAGTACATTGCAATCACATTTTTCTAAATATCATGTTTTGCATATGCATGTATACAGATTACCATATTGTAGATGCCAGAAGAATGTTTGTTGCATTTGAAAGAATAGCAACAGGAGGTTCAGCAAGCAGTATAGATGATAAAATCCCTCCTCCAAAGCAGTAGATCATTGCACTAAACCATGATGCCATAGGGCTCCGTGATGCTATATCCAAAGCTCCTGCAATAGATTTTAGAAAGCAGAGGTTATACAAAGTGAATAATGTACAACATGATCTCCTGCATTTTGTTACTAACAAATCCCAGAGCCTGTGAACAAGAGGCCCTGAAACTTACATTACTGCAGTTTTTTTTCCCACCAAAATGATGCTATAAGATCAACTCTAGACACAGAAATTGTTATAAAAACAGACAGAGCATGTAAGAGATTTACATATAAAATCCTATACTGGTAAAACTCTGGTCTTGTAAGAACTGTAAATGTCCAGTCTGTTTTGTTTGCAGATACTGTTGTTCCATTTTTCGTTGAATGTTAAAAGTAAAACAGGCTCAGTTCAAAATTTAACAAAGATTATGAAAAGGCCAAAGACAATGGTCAATGGAGACAGTTATGTTTCTCCTTTAAAGGATTAGCTTGTATCTGATCAATTCTAATGAAAATATTACCAGTTGTATATATTACTGTTACAGTCTGGTAATTCTCTCTCTCAATGGGAACCAAAGCATATGCCTATGTACAGGGTTTATTGAGCCTGTCTAAAGATATAATGGGGCATATTTATCAGGGTGGAAATTGTTATGTAGATGGGTGAATTTACGACAATTTTCCAACTTTGCATATTCAGCAAAGATTGTTATTTTTAACATGTAAAGAATTAGCTCACAGTGTGCAACAGGCAACCCTCATGTGACAAGTGGTGACATTGTCCTCTCTTAAATCAAAATGTGCATATTGCCAGTATGTAGAAATTAATATAGAAAGAGACAGTAATAGGGACATTGTCTCCTTTAAACAGTTCTTTGTAAAAGTGACAGGAAATAGCATAAATACACCACAGCTAGCGTTTGACTATGTTCAGAAAGTACTAAAAAACAAACTACTCCATAAACGAGACAATATACTGTTAATGAAAATACACAAATTACTTCTCTACACAAGCAAATTGTTGTGTAGTGTGGTGCACTCACTCTTTGATAACTAAGCCCCACGTTGGCCTTTCCTTGTTTAGCAAATTGCCTTCCCCAGCCCCAGTTATCACTTTAAGAGGATTTAAAGTGCAGAGTGTGTACTTTTCCTTCACTTTGTAGGGCTGAAGAGCCAATTCAAGAAAACACATTATCAAAAGTTCAACCAAAAAGTGGGTATTTGAAAGTGGAACCAATAAAAGATGGTTGCAAACAGGTAAGAAAACAAATGGCACTGCAAAATACGGCTTAAAGGAGACCTAAAGTTAAAAAAATAAAAAACAGTTAAAATATTTACCTTATACAGGGCCGGTTGATTACAGTTACAGCATGAACTGTGCTGTAATTAGCCGGCAGCCGATGCTTCACCAGACGCCTTCTGCAGAGCGTGCTGGCTAACACAGAAGCCAGCATGCATCTCCTTCTTCTCCTTCCCCAGCTTCTACATTGTAGGGAACGTTCTCATTGGCCCCCATAATGAACGTGATGATGTTTAAGCCCTGTAATATCCGTGGTGCAACAGGGTGGGAGGAGCTGCGCAGCTGGTTGCAAGTCAGACAGTGCGCTGTGAAAAGCATCAGGGAAATCATCAAGAGCCGGCTAATTACAGCACAGCTCATACTGTGACTGTATTCAATCGGCTCAGTATAAGGTAAGTATTGTAAGTATTTTAACTGTTGTTTATTATATTTTCACTTTAGTTCTCCTTTACAAGAAAATGTAACTACCTCTTTCATACCTGCAACTCAGTTGGACCTACTTAATAGATACAGCTGCTCACATACTGCAAAGGTGTGACTGTCATAGAAAACAATGGGTTGCCTTTGTGTGTGTGAGCACCAACTATGTAGGTCCAAATGAGCTGCAGAAGTGAAAGAGGCCTGGCAATAATGGAAACAGATACTAGATACACGTAACAGATTTTCACTTTTTGGTTTGGCTAATCGGTTTAATATGTTAAAGCAGTAGTAAAATCTAACCCTGACAAGGGCTGTTTTAGCTAAGAGCAAGGAATTACATTTACACCAATGGAATTCCTGCAGAACAGAGACTTGCTCTTCCCCCCTGGTGATTGCGGCTTTATTAACAGTTCTTTTCACCATTTCTTGGTTATGATATACTGCTGCCTCCTGTTGCAATATTCTGCTGTTGTTCTTCTCCACTATTGGATGATTGTCCTAATTCCTTATTGGTGTGAGCAATCCACAGAAAGAGTATTAGAACCTAATATTGTTTCTGCAAATGCACACATCGACAATGAAGAGAAAGGATGAAGAACTGATCATGACAAATGAATGATGTAACAGAACTAAGCACAGTATAAGCTTTAATTTAAGATAGCCCGACCCTCATTCAAAGGTCTAAGTACATAAACACAAGAAAAAAAACAGAACAGCTCAGCAGTACCTTCTGTGACTTTGGCTGTGCAGTTTGGATATAGTTTTTGTGTGTATGCATTTATGCTTTGGGGCCTAGATTGAAGCCCTTTTAGTACAGGCTCCCTGTGCAATGAATGTATAGTGTATATGGATAAAATGGGTTTATCCATTGCAGTGCCTCTTATGAAAGAAACTTTAACTTTCCTTTAATCAGTTGATCTATTTTTATAAACAGGAAACACTACCGCTATTGAGAAATGTAAAAACTTTGGTTGGCTGGTTAGCAAGAACTTGTCAGTTTTCTCAACTGTTAGCCTGCTAGCATGTCCAGTATCAAATAGGTCAGTCTTTAATGTCAAGATCCCTAACTATGCCCATTAGCACAAAAGGCAAATGATTACAATTGCAAAGTCCTTTCCCTCCTATAAATTTAAACATCAAATAACCAAAAACTAGAATTATTAGTTCGTAACATCTGGAAAGACAGTAATTTAAATGCTTACTAATCATTTTGTTTAGGCTTCTAATAGCGTTTATGCTGACAAAGATACTTTGGTATATTTCAGTAAATACAATGTTGTACAGAAAGAGGTCCCAACACATTTCCTGTGCCAATTTAGCAATGCTATTCCCCTAGGGACTTGAATGGGAATTTCTGTGCAGTGACTGCCTAAATCCATATTGAGAAAAAAAAGCAGACAATATAGGGATGATGTCACAAAAAGTGTTTTGGCCAAATATTTTTCTCATTGGCAATGCGGAAATTGATGTCACAGATGTCAAATAGTATATTCATCACCTGAATAAAACATACCTGACAGGCTGCTGTATTTCTCACTGATCTATGGGTATAATTTAAGTAAATTTGGCATGTGTTTTTGCAACAAAAACCAAGCAGCTCCTATGGCCAATGTCATATCATATGCTCATTGTTTGGTTGCCAATTATTTTTTGGCATTAGCTAAAAATGCTGATTGCCCGCTAGTGTGAAACTAGCCTTGTATGCATGCACAACATGGGTAGCTTCTATTTAATGTACCATATAATAAAGTGTATGGACTCCAAGCAAAAATAGGGTCAAACTAAATTTCTTGGAAAAAAAGAAAAATAAGAAGCAGAAATTAATGTTTAAACTTTCAACATAGTGAAGAGGTCAGAAGGGCCAATAATGCATTTGTGTTTGAACTGTAAATATTATGCATAAGCTGCGACAACATGGAAGCATTCTTAAAATGTTACAATGAAACTTCTGACCTGTTGCCTAAAGAAATAAAACAGAAATTCTGAAAGGTACAAACAAAAATCGTAACACTAATTAGACACATGAGATGAAATTTATTACATTTCTTTCCGACTTTACTCTGAGAAATCTCGTTTTGTTCTCGCAAGATTTCAATCAAGATCAAGTTTCTCAATCCCGAGTTTTCAATATTTTCCATGGAAAGATTGCCATGCTACTAATGTAAAGTATACCTTTCCATGGGAAAAAAAATTCAGAAACTCGATCTCGAATGAAATCTTGCGAGAACAAGAGCAGTCTTTCCAACTTTTAATAAATTTCACCCATGGAATGTACTATTATAAATCATATGAAATTTTGGGGGATTAGAAATTGGCAGCTGTAATCAGAACTATTTTCATTACACTGAAAAGAAAAATACAGTTAGAAAAAAAAAAAAAAGCATGACTTTTGCAATTGGCTGTCAGCAAAAACTTAGAACCATGTAAACATAAGGCAAAAACTCAGTACGAATACATGTGAAAATACACCTCCGAATTATAAGTACTGAATTGAGATCAGGAGTCCAAGAGATTGTGGGGGTAATTCAGAAATGTGTGAAATGAGCTCCAGATCCTTCGCATCACTTCGCACCACATGCTGTTATGCGCTTTCTGATGTCCTGCACGTGGACATCAGCGAACGCTTTATAGAGATTTCAGTCTCGGCGAGGCGACTTGAGTGGTCTCTCCGAGACTGGAATCCCTTTAAAGCGCATAACAGCATGTGCGAAGTGATGCAAAGGATCCGGAGCTCATTTCGCACATTGCTGAATTACCCCCACATGTATGTTGGAGATTTAGGGAGGAGCCAGGTAGAGTAGTATCGGAATTAAGCTGGAAACATCTAATGATCCGTTTTGAAATGAGGCCTAGATGTATTTACTCCAGTGTTATTTGTTACAATATAATACAGTCCTACAATTCAAGACTGTGGCAGTGAGTACTGCATCTCTTTTAGTCTGTCATGGTGACCACTAACTGGAACTACCTTACAGAATTGAAATGCCAAAGGCCACTATTGCACTAGTTTCACTTACTGGTTCTAGTATTTACCCTTCAGCAACAATCATAGCTGGTCTATGTAAAAAGCACCCAAAGCTACTCCCTAGGGCCCAGCCATTTTTAGGGAGCCCCAGACCCTACAACAATGATCATTTACAAGCTCCCCCAAATATAACTGTACAACCTTCACATGTTAAATGGTTTTCACAAAATGTTGTTTTAGCAATGCCTATTTATTGTAATGCCTTTATCCAGAGTTTCTTTTTCTGAGAGAAAACAAATTCACGCTGAAGAGGTGAGCTATGTTCAAGTCATTGCCTATTTTGGTGTCAGGGATAAAACAACCAGTTTGGTTTGGTTCCAGAAGGGAAGAATGTATGGCACAGGCACATTAGTCATATTATTTAAATATCTCAAAGCAGCTAAACAAAGAAATGTAAGATAATTTAGTGGTTGGAGACGCTTTGCAAAAGAATAATATACACTTTGTCCTCATTCTTTTCATCTACATTACTTAATTTCAATTTTAGTGAAGGTGAACACTAAAGTTACAGTTCATAGAAATCATAATTTATTTAGTTCACACTTTAAGCAGATGTTTCTTCATTTCAATGAACTAAACATTTTATTTCCCCAAAATAACTAGAATAAAAACACTTGGGATAAAGACTTAAGAGATAAATTACCCTAGAATCCATTTCTGTTATTATAAAGTACAGTTATCTCTGCCTGACAGATGACTGCTATTGCAACTGAGCCGATTGTTGTATTGTGATCATCTCTTAACAATCCCAGAACTCTGGATTTTTCTGTAAATACTGATGTTAAGGTCCCCTCAGTCGGACTCCTTCAGGATCCCACTAGGAGGCCAAGTTGGCACCAAGTGCTGTAAGTACAAAAATATTATTATATTAATATACACCTAGCTTCTGTGCATGATCCAATTAATATACTGTACAGTAGGTTGGAGGAAGGCAGCACACCTTGCATTTGTACCAGCTCTTCATTTAACGTAATACTATATGGGGAACCTTCTTTAATAATTATCATAATCCCTTTGTTATACCCCTGGCTGTACATTAACTGCATTGAAAATACCATTTAATTGTGCTATGTCACAAGACCCTATTGTATCAGGTGTATGAATTCAGCCAGTGTTGCCCACCAAAAGCCTTTCATTTAAAACAAAACTGTTGTTTGTATTGATTGGAAAAGCAAGATGACTGTAATTGCCATCAGTTTGACAGTCACAAATCTATACAAATTGCCTAGTTTCTAAGATTTATGGAATTACAAAGAAATGTTTTGTTTTTTTTACTTACAATATTAGAGTGAATACCAATAAACACTTTTCAACAAATAGAATGGATATAAATAAATTCCTTAATTGGGTATTAGGCCAATGCCACAAAGACTACTTTTAGGAATATAGGACACACCGGACTGCAGACACCACAAATATTTAATGGCGAGTTTTGGGAAAGAATGCATATGCTCTCCAATAACTTATTAACTTGCTGTCTCTCTCCATGATGTTCCCATGCGCTTCTTCCAGTCTGGTTTTCCTTAGTGCATGACATGTGTGTACCACTCTATAGGGGTAATTCAGGATAGTGTGAAGTGAGGTGCGGAGTCCTCGCCTCACTTTGCACTGACTGATATGCGCTCGCTGATGTCCTGCACGTGGACATCAGTGAGCGTTTTAAAGGGATTCCAGTCTCGGCGAGAGAGTTGCCTCGCCGAGACTAGAATCCCTTTAAAGTGCTCGCTGATGTCCGTGTGCAGGACATCAGCGAGCGCATATCAGTCAGTGCGAAGTGAGGCGAGGACTCCGCACTATCCTGAATTACCCCCTATGACTGAACTGGGCAGGTCAGAATTGGAACACCTGGCCAATCATAGTGTAAGTAGTGCAGAGCAAAGGTGTGGCACACTACTGCAAAGGCTTTTGGGAATGCCAGGACCCAACAGGACTTTTTCCAGTGTCCCAACAGCCCAGTCCAAGCCTGCATGGAAAACCTACTGTGACTCACTGAGGGGATCATTGGATCAAAACACACAACATAATTTAAACAGTGTATTCAACTGCATCTTATGGCCCAAAGATACAATAAGTAGATCAGCAAATTGTAGCATCAGAAATTGCTTTCATTACTATCCATTTTATTAAACATTATTTGAATAGATATTGCAGCAATGAACACGCCCATAAGTGATACTTCACAAACCATAAATTACTTTACTACAGCAAATTCTTACCACAGGTTTGTCAGGTCTGCCTGCTTCTCACAGCTGAGCCAATTAACTGTACATTTTTGGGAAGACAATACGGGGCTTATTCATGAAAGTGATCATTTGGCGGTCAAAGTTTTTTCATGTCACTATGTGTTGCCATGCTCTGATACTGTAGTTGTGAATTTACTACTCTTTATTCACCAAGGGACAGATTACCATAACGAAGAAGTAAATGATGCCGGACAGATTCTTTCTGTAATGCAGCATAGTCAGTCGGACAGTAGGAGCCCTGCTATCAGCCTCCTAATTTATCACTTTGATCTGGAGAAGTAAAACAGTACACAGTACACCATGCAGAATTAGCAGCTGCGACAGACTCCAAAGCTTGATGAATCACCTGTACACACTCACTCAAACTGATGCAAAGTGCTCTGTAGGTCCGCAAATGTCCTCAGTGACCTAACTGGTTGCAAATTCACCATAGTACAGAGTTTGTTAAATATGCAAATATAGGAAAGTGGTAAATTAGCACAAGTTTGGAATGATGGGCATTGCACACTATTTAAGCCTCCTTTTTAATGCTAGTTTTTACCTATGACCAAGTGCAGGAGCACGAAACGCCTAAAAACATGGCCTTATGTTGTTTTAGCAGTTAAACAACAAAAGCTTATCTTATCAACTCTGGAGTTGCCTGGGAATTCCTTTTTCTAGGGCAAGTTGGGACCCTTATGCGACTGTTAGGACTTTCAGGAATAAGACCCTATTTTAATTAAGGTATGATCTTGAGATTTTATTGCAATGTGCAGAAATAACATGATATACAAATGAAAAAGATTTTAGCGAACTCTTTGCCACTTCAAACTTTACTCTTTAGCCCACCGATTCATAAACTTTAACATGGATCCTTTTGTGTCATGCAATACTGCACTAGGACAGGTTAATTAACTACAGATTTTTTTGACTAAAGTGCAAAGCAGATTGTGTGCAAAAACAGGGTGGACAGTCAACAGCACAATTACTAACATCCTCCTTTACAGAGTGAGACATGGAAGCTTATATAAAAATCCTTTTAGACACGCATTAGATATACACAAAGTATATGCCATCAAGCCCCTGGTCTGAACAGTAAAGTTGCCAAAACAGAGAACTGCCTGGAGTTCAGAATATAGGAACTAATAAAGGTTTACATTTGCAGATTATATTGTGTGTTTTAATCTGAGAACTGAGAAGGAGATGAGGGTGTGCCATATACATATAATGGAAAAATAATCTAGCAAAAGCCTGCACCTTTTAAAGACCAGAATTTACATGACAGACACCAACAGTGACAGCACCTAAATTCATAAATGTGATGTTCTACCTTTGCAATTATTCCCTCCCCCCACCAGCCTTGTGTCAATAGCATGTCATGTCTCCACAAGTTCACATACTGTAAGATATATAAAGGACTCCACAACACATACACTATATTTAGATTCATGTGTAATGACCATTGCAGTTCTGCAATAGCTACAAGTAACAAGTCAAAAAGCAAAAGTGTTGAGCAGATATAAAGGACTATTACAACAGAAAACTGCTACGGCGCTTGCTCTGTCAGAACTCACAGGAACAGGAAGTGAAGAGGATTACAGTGTCCGTCAAGAACAGAAAACATTGGCATATTACATAGGCAGGAGGCATCACTGGAGCATAAAAGACCAAGGGGGTTATTCACTAAAGTCTGAAATGTTGCGTATAGGTGTGAATTCTCCAGCTAAAGACAGTCGCAATAGACTGCCAATGTCGCAGTCGCGTCTTTATAATTGAGAATATTGTCGCAGTCGAGACTTTATTATGGGGAAATTGTCACGGCCGTGGATTTGCTAAGGGAATCCGCTGTTTGAGAATTCGAAAGTCGAATTCTCACTTTAGTGAATAAACCCCCTAATGGTAAGTGTCTCCCCCTCCCCCCCTTAAGAACCACCCCTGGAGTGAAAAAGCTTTTAGTTCTCTTTTAAACCCATGCAATTGCTGAAACATAGTAACACGGCAGCACAATTTTAAGAGAAAGAAAAGCGACACATTATCATGGAATTTGTAAACTTTCTGAAGAAGGTATTTCTACATTTAACTAAAGCATTCTGTGTGATGCAATGGTTGCAGAAAGAGCTGAAACTAGTAGAGAAATGTTGCTTTTAGCAACAATGCTTACAAAGTAGGAAAATAGGTAATACTGTGTAAATTTATTACATTTTGTTTTCAAAAACATACTTGTGTATTATGGAAGGATAATAATAATAATAATATTACCCACTTCTATAATTTAGGAAGTTAGGGATTTTCATGACCTGCAATAAAACACGATCATAAAATTCATCTGTGACTTTTCTTTATAAATCACAAAAACATGGTATAATATCCTGTGTATTTTCTCTGGTGCAAGTCACATTCAGTATCTAGGAGTGACAGTCAGCAGCTCTCCCAGTAGTTGGCTTTACTTCCTAAAGGGTGCACAGAGAACACATTTAGACTGTAAGCTCTTCGGGGCAGGGACCTCCAACCTCAACGTAGCACTTAAAGTGATGTATCCTTGTGCTATTATATTGTGTTCATTAATGCAACTTCCCGTGTCTGTATTTTATTTTTATTCTGAAGTGTACAGTGCTGTGTATGTTTGTGGCACTTTATAAATAAAATTACACATACACACATACATCCTCACCTGCTTGCTCCCTGGCAGACATCACAGAAGCCAGATAATGTGCTATGTCAAAGAATGGAAACATGGACAAATGAGAGAACTGCACAGCCACTTCAGACAGAGACTCCATGGCGAATGGAAAAGCAGATCCCTAATTATTTTACAGCTTGGGCTGTGAAAGTCCTTTCAGGGTGTTTCCAAAATCTTTAAGGAGCTTCTCTAAGCTGATTCCCTATCTAGAGCAGAAGTTAGCTTCTAGTCTGCGCATGCTCAATCCTTCCCTCTCCAGCTCACATCTCAACGCTCTGTGCTGCAACGCCCGCCCCCTTTATCTACTGGCTCCACATAGTACAAACACTCCCCCTATGCTCCTATTGGACATTTCCCTTGCCTGTCTCTGTAGCAGTGAACTCTGGGAGGTTGTAAGCTTCCTTCCACTGTGACAGAAACAGTTGCTGCTTGTGGATTAGGTTGTTAGACAGTGGATAGGATAAGATACAACTACAGCTGTAACTGCAACTATTACACTGAATCCTCAGCCTTCCACATGTCAGAGGGAAGTCAATGTAGTAAAAGCAGTATCTGCCATGTGGCTGTGTTTATAGGCACCTATAATGATGGACAGTGCTCTCTATGTTTCACTCTGATTAAAAGAAACTACACTACATTTTATGTTCTGTGCTGTCATTTATCCATGTGCACTTTACTGTATATCTTTCACACTGTCTCCAATAAACAAGTCCTGTATGTTTATAGGTTTTTATTTATAAAGGGAAGCTAAGTTACACAGAGTTGTACAAGTCAACAATACAATAAAAATACAGACATGGTACAAATATAGTAAATTGCAAGCATAAAATCAGGAAGATATATCACTCTAAGGGGGGAATTCAGCAAGCAG
>WMED01002654.1:0-23752 GCA_019650415.1 Pipa parva
AAAAATAGTGACAGTTTTAAGAGAAAATATTAATTTTTTAATTTTTTTTTATGTATTTCATCCAAAATAATAAGGAAGCAAAAAAATTATGACAAATGAGACATTGCATGTTAAAGCCCAAAGTGTGCTGAAAAAAACAATATATAATTTTCTTGGAAATTATATTGCTTTCCCTGCAAAATCTTTGGTAAAACACATACAGCGCAAAATGCTTAAAAACAGCTTGGCCATATGGGTTGCATATGAAAAAAATCAGCTGGCTGTTAAAGGGTTAATCAGGTTTGTTTTTAAGTGATTTAATAACAATATTTTGTTTAATTTATTTTGTGTGTTTTTTATAGCATGGACCGTCACCCCACTAGTAAACAGGAGCGGGTCTCACCTCAGGCCCCTCACCCCAATGGTAAATGCGATGTTGGCTGTTTTTTCAATTGATTTTGATTCTTTTCAAGTCAAATTTGTTTTTCCTGCTTTTTAATAAATATACATTTTTTTTGAGCAGAGGGAAAGAAATTCTAATCTAAACAAATCAAATTGACTTGAAAAGGCTAAAATTTGAGGATGATCCTGTTTTTTCTTTGTGCCATGTTATATAATGTCTTTGTCACACTCCTTATATTTTAAATGGGGGTGAGCAACCAAAAGTAGCATTCTCCTAGAAATTACAAAGCAAGTAGTTATGAATTGGTTAGTTTTAGAGAAGGTTCATTGAGCACATGTACAGACAGCTTACAATTACCCAGTTACCAACTATCCAGAATTCTTCCTTGAATAACATTTTAATAAGTTCCTAAATGCCTCAATATGCACACTTTATGAATGCAGCCTGGAAAGCTTAAGTAAATGATCATTATGTGAATATGCACGTCACATGCCACTTGTATTTTTATGGAATAGAAATGCAATATGTTCTTAAATTGTTCCACCTATGCATGGGGTGCATAGCTCTATAGCTCCTGGGACAGTAGGTATGCCTCCCATTTGAGGGAAACCTAACTTGATGGCCAACCACTGCTTGGTTTCTGAGGGTTGGGGAAACCTTTTCAATATGGTTTCCAGCACCTGGTGGAAGGTGTTATGAATTAAACAATTTACAATAGAGGTTACAGCTTTAAAAACTTCTTGTTGTCATGTCCAACAAGTTGGTCAGAGGTGGAATAGTATAATTCCTTTTGGTTAGTGACTGTAGGTTGCCCCCTAGTGACTGCAGCAATCCCATAATGCCTACCCTTTATAGTTAAAACCTACACATCACTTCCCAGTCTGCAAGGTCTTCAAAAAAGTAAAGGTAAATTCAGAAGAGATGCAAAATTCTCCTGAGCTCTTTTTGCTCCTGCCATTTCTTAATCTGCAGTACAGCACAATTACATCAGTCACACCCAAAAAATTGTCTGTGGTAGACAAATGATTCTATTTGATTTTGTTGCATATAGCAACAATTCCCAGCACTGTTATTGGGGCATCCATTTCTGCAATACAGCAGGGGCAAAATTAGATCGTTAGACTATATATTATCAATTGATAATCATAGACACATAAGAATGGAAAGTAACTGCAACTTATCCTTAGAAAGTAAAAATTACAAAGTACAAATATAGTAAAAAAAATAACATTATTGTGTAAGAAACAGAGGTTTAGTGGTTTGGTTCATACAAATAATAAATTAAAATATGTTGTCAATTTTATCTAATATATAAAATAAAGTAACAGATAATTATTCCTCCATAAAATAACAGAGATACATACTGTTGAATGCACAAAAAATGGACAGAAATTAAATTTCCCAAATCAGAACCAACTCTTTAACAAAGTCCAACACTTCATACACTCCAATTCTCTAATTCCAAAAATTCCTTCAGAGATATTTTTGTGTGAAGCCTATTTTATTACATGGTTGGTGGGAAAAGGAGTGAATGGGGTGTAATGTGAAAAAGACACCTGCAAGAGGCACAGTGTGATGCAGTGTCCTTTAAGTGAGATTCAAATACTAAAGTGTTTAGCTGTTTTGTCAAAGGTTCATCAAGTTATTTTGCTTCTATAAGTAAATATAGCTAAGATAAGATTTGTTACTGGGAAATACATACAACACCATAGTCAAAGTTGCAAATCTAGGACTGACATTGATCTATTCTAGGATTGTTGTAAAAGAGGAACATCTGTAACTTTGCTGTTTTTGGTGGTTCTCTGAATTATAACAGTATATATTTGCATATTAAAATGGAAAATCTGTGATTTGATGCAAATGCATTATTGTGTTCAGTCAAAGTCTTGTTATCAGTGTATAGTCCCCTGCTTGAAACCCTAATTCATCAGCTTGCGGTTTGCCTAGCTGAATTCTTCCTATTCATGTCTCTCTAACCAAGTGGAATGTAAATGTGCATCTGGTGTTATTTATCTAATCATGTGACAGTTTGCCACATCACAGAAAAATAAGGATTTCTCATTGATGAATAGTCAAGGTTGGTGAAATGCCAAATTGTGGCAAGCTCAAGAATCAACATGACAATTTACATTTTGATAAACATGTAACTATGTTCATAATCCATGTTTTTTGCAAGTATTTCAGAATAGGTTGATTGATAAACTCTTGCCTTGACTGATAAAGTCGTGTACAATAAATCCAGCTTTCCATGCATTCTTAATATTCCAGTAATGGCCTAGTTTTGATTACAAGTTTCTGATTTTTATTCATTAATCTCTGTGCCTTTGTATAAATATTTTTAATTGAGCCTCTTGGGCTTTTATATAACCCACAAGTTCAGATTCTGAATCCACTTCGAATTCTGAAATAAATCCATAGCCTATTGTTGTCCTCTTTTATTATTTTTTCTCAGACTTTTTTTTTTCTAATTTGCTTAATGCGTAATAGCTGAGCTTTTTCAACACTAGTGAATATAGCATGTGTTACACACTGTACCTTCAGAAATCTCCAATAAATAAAATCAATGAGATCATCTATAATATGTCACAAAGCAATCTTTCTATCAAATTATATATTGAGCAATAAAAGACAGAAATAATAGGGTTTACTTTGACAATGCCCACCTTTGACCTTCCATTTATTGAACTACAACATTCAGATGCCCTAAATGATGTTGTGAAATAGACAAAAGTGTCTGGAGCATAGCAAGTTGAGCACAAATCTACTTGGAAAAGCTAAACAGTCAAGATAGATGATTGCAGATAGCGACACTATTTAACTAGACGCGCTCTTTTTCTTGTTGTTTAGCTCTTTGTTTAAACAGAAATGTTACTTCATTCACAAGGCTTTACAATCCATCAGAGATCATATCTACATCTTATGTGGGTGTTTTTTTTTTTAAAGAAACAGAATCTTGAAAAAGAAGCAGATGTACAAACTCAAATTGCTGACTGAACACAGTCTTCTTTTTGATTGTTGCATAAAATGGTCCAGGCTGAAGATCAAGCCACTGATCTGATTCCATACTTACCAGCTAAGCAGATAGTTGGAGGGTTTGTGCCCAGGACTCTGCATCCCTGATGAGTAGCTCTGAACACCTAGATAGATGAAAGGGACTGCTTTTGGAAAATGTATACTTTCTATAGGTCATTAAAAAAATGTTGTGCACTTTAGCTACAGCATTTCAGTTTTCAGTGTAATACTCACTTCTTTACTTTTGTGGTGAAATTTGATATAGTCGGAAAGACTGAGCCAAGTTTGTCGTGTGAGATCTCGCGTTGATCCTGTGAAATTACAGAGCGAGTTTTTTTTTATCTTGATGTTTTTATATTTTTCAATAATACATGGATATCTTTCTATCAAAATCAAGATCAAAATACTTGTACAGTAATCTTGCGGGAACGAGATTGCATCTTTTGGGGTGTTTGTTGACCTTATCCTTACAAATGTTCTTTGCATTGTTGTATTCAGGACACTCTTTTTTTATATATTTAGCTTCATTGTGGATGGTTATAATGTTGAGGTCTCAGAGAAATGTTGTTTTGCCTCTGTTTTTATTTCTGTTAAATGACAGGAACAGGTAAGTATCAGTATTCTGCACCCACAACAAGCCTGGCATGCATGGATAGTTACATTTGTTTTATTTTAAAAAAATCGAACCTTGGGGGGTGTCTAAAAATGAAGGAGTTGTTCTTGTAGAAAAGCTACAAGGCGGATATTTCAGATGAAATTACTCTTGCGTACTTGGTTCATTTTTTGATGTAACCTTACAGGTAACCACAAATATGCCGTATCATTCTGTCCAAGAGACATTGCTTTTTTACTATTTAACTCATTTTTTCACTTGCTGATATCTGAAAATAAAAATGTTGTTTTGAGGCTGTGTTTTAATAGTTTTCTTCAGGAAACCAGTAAAAACCAGGCTTGTATTCATAAATCTGAATCCATGAAAAGAAGTCTGGCACGTTTCTGTAAAATTACATATATCAGAAAATATATACTCTGTCAGTCATATTAGAAATGCAAAGGGTTGTTATAAATGAAAAACTAGAGGTTGAACACTTGTTTTTAGTTGAAAGAAAGCTTACATGCTTGCATATACTCCGCCACTTGTCAGCTCTAACCTATTCGGAACAGTATTTATGACACCTGATTGCTTTATGCTCCAATAGTTTGTTTATTTTAGTAGAATGTATATAATAAATAAATAAATATATATATATATATATATATATATATATATATATATATATATATATATTAGTGCAGTGAATGTCAACACTGATTTTGCTAAGGAGAGAGCTCTAAGCAGGATGCCAGGCTTCCATATGAAAAAAAAGAATAGTTCAACGCTTTTACTTAGAAAGCAGGTGTCTTTTACAAAATTGTATTAATTAACAACAGCAGCAGGTGATAAGTCTGATTAACAGTTTAACACCATCATGAGTCGTGTTCCCATGTTTGATTTCACTCTATCAATATCCCAATATCCCATCCAAATAAATGAACACTGAGGTGGTAAATCAGCATACTCCGAACTTACCCTCTGATGCTTCGCCTCTGTTCGCAGACACTGTTATGCACTTGCTGATGTGCTGCACGCAGACATCAGCAAATGCTTTAAAGGGATTCCAGTCTCGGCAAGGCTTGTGAGGCTCAACTCGAGTCGCCTTGCGAAACTGGAATCTCTTTAAAGCGTTCGCTGATGTTCGCTCGCAGCACATCAGCGAGCGCCTAACAGTGTCTGCGAACATAGGCGACGCATCGGAGGGTAAGTTCGGAGTATGCTGAATTACCTCCTGAGAAATTAAGTTTTTATACATCAGTTTTGAAGATCCACAATATATTCAGGTTTCCAATAGTCAAACTTAAATAGTAGTTTCTATTTTCTCTGAAATGGAAACATAGACTTCACTTGGAAATATATTGTTTTCTGAGAGAAAGATTATATATTATTATAGTGATATATGGGGTAATCTGGGTGTTTAAGCTCTATGCACATGATAGTTCATCAAACCTATTTTTTTCAAAGAGATCATCTGATTTCTTAAGCTTTGACACTGGGTGCATTTATTAAATGTATGTCTTGCTGACTGTAGCATAATAGCAGTGTCAGTGCAAGAAAATAATGTTTTTAAATATAAGCAGTGAAATCAGCTTGAGAGGATTCATCAGGTCTGATAGCTTAAATTAGAATGGATTTCACTGAAGGCTGTCTATCTTAGAGCTAAATATAGTAACATTTCTACAGGGACAAGGCTACTAGGGGTAACTGACTAATGGCTGAAGTCACCTTTCAAATTCACTTCGCTACAATTCAAGCTGCATCGACAAAATAGTCACAAATTCACATCTCCTTATTGACTAAGAAGTGAATAAAATTTCCAAACAAGTGGACAGTGACAATTGCTTTCAGATGCTCAATGTGGTGTAGTCAGTTGACTAGAATTAGGATGTGAGGTCATGCGATGTGAGGCACATTCTCCCAGTGAAGTGTAGTTACATAAGCCTCTCACTGTCCCACTAACTGTATATTCCATCAGAACTCTGCCATCGTCCCCCAACTCGCTACTCTGATGTCAAATGGGTGAATTCAGAGCATTACATCTACTTGAATTCACTCCTTCAACAAACTCTGCCCCTTAGTCAATAGTTGAAATACATGGACATGCGCATGCAAAGTGATGCAAACAGCTCTGTAAGATTGCAACTAGCATAGTCACCCAAATTGATTGCAAATTTTGTCACTTCACTGCTCGGTCAATAGGCAGACATGGGGAATTGGAGAATAGATGTGAATTCAGAGCTTTATACGACTATTCGGCCTTTAGTCAATAACCTCCTTTGTGTCTGGTTCAACATTGTGCCAAGCGACATCCACCTTGTATTTCTTGATTCAGTTTAATCTAAGGACACATAAATACTATGTTACATTTCTTTTTATCATCAAAATGAAATCTTATTTTGCAGGGGAAAAATAGATTAGACATTTTAAAAAGTAATTAAATTTAGCAATGTGAGTTAACAAATACCATAAATTTATAAAGCCTGCAAAATTAAAACTATATATATTTAACAACTTGTTTTTATGATATAAAATTATTAGACTCATCCATTTAGATTGCTAATTCACATTTTTTCAGATGCCTAAGATTTGTAGTTAAAGAAAATGATGTCATTAAATTTGTATAAATGTTAGGCAATTACTAGCAGTGTTGTGTTGTATATAATTCGTCTTGAAGGTAAGTGATGTTTTCTTTGCACAGATTTCCTTAAAGGAGACAAGGTAGCCATAACTATTATTTAGATCAGTGACTGCATACTGGCAACACGTGTGAATTATCATAAGAAAGGACAATGTCACCATTGCATCATTGTATCATTGCAAAGGTGGACCATTCCTCGCTTATGATGGTCAGCAAATTTTTAAAGAATTTCGAGTAAAATGTCACCAAAATAATAACAGGATCCCTGCCTTTAGACCCCAAATTTACCACCTGTTTGGAAAAGATATGTGGTCTATTAGTACATTGCCAGCATCATTTTGTAAACTGTATCTAAATTCTTTGATGAATATGCAAAGCTGACAAAATGACTTGATTTCTCAAATAATTTATACAGCTACAAGACAACTGAATTTTTATAAATTCCCCCTTAGAGATGGAGGGGGATATTGACTAAAGGCCAAATAGTTGTGTAAAGCTCTGAATTTGCATCCATTCAGCACTTCTCCATGTTTGCCTTTTGACCAAGCATTGTAAATTTAAGTGAAGTAACAAATTTTCTATCAAATCAGGTGACTACTGTAGTTGTGACCTTATGGAGCACTTTGCATCACTCTGCATGTCCATGCACATGCACTTCAACTATTGACTGTGGTGGAGTCTGTCAAAGGAGTAAATTTGAGAAGGTGTATTGCTCTGACTATTCATTCAAAGTGATGATGGCAACTGTGACTAAGTGACAACATGACCAAGGTGACAAAAATAGATGGAATAGTCAATGAATATAGTTAGTGGCACAGTGAAAGATTGAGGGGGTAATTCACCATTGTGCGAAGTGAGGTCCGGATCCTTCGCCTCACTTCGCACATGGTGTTATGCGCTTGCTGATGTCTTGTTTGCAGACATCAGCGAACGCTTTAAAGGGATTTCAGTCTTGGCAAGGCAACTCTTTTGGTCTCGCTGAGACTGGAATCCATTTAATGCGTTCGCTGATGTCCGCGTGCAGGACATCAGCGAGTGCATAACACCATGTGCGAAGTGAGGCGAAGGCTCCGGTCCTCACTTTGCACAATGGTGAATTCCCCCCTGAGGCCATTACACTTCACTTGAGGAATGTACCTCACTTTGCATGACTTCATATCCTACTTCAATACAACACTACGCATTCAGCAGTGATTGCCTCTGTCTACTTGTCTGACAAGTTTATTTGCCACTTAGTCAATAAGGAGAAGTGAATTTGTAGCTATTTTGAAGAGGCGACTCAAATTGTAACAAAGTAAATTTGACAGGTGACTTCATCCTATAGCCAATATCCCCCAGAGGTTAAACTCCTACCTTAGCTCATTTTTTTTCAAATTCTTTTTTAGTTAATCTTTAGACCTGACTTTTTTTTCTTGTGGATCTTTAAACTTTTTAAAATTACCCTGTTACAGTCTGCATGTATTGCAAGACCCAAACTGTGATGAGCTAAACTCAATTGTACAGGGTAATGCTGCACTATAGGTGTAACCTTGTTTACACTCAGAGGCACTGCTTACTTGTTTTTATGTTTTTTTATGGGGTATTTATATTTTAAATTTCAATCAATAAAGGTTCATTTTTAAGAAAAATACAGTTCACTGCTAGGTAAGTGTTCAGGTATTGTCTCTCAATCCTTTTCCCCTCATTCTACATTAAAGTATATTTACCTAGCACCTTACTAATTTTCTTACCAAAGCCTACTGGAATCAACTACAGAATCTTTGTGAATCCAGCACCGGAAGCCTCTATTGGTTGGGATTACACCGTAGTAATCCAATGCCTTAACCTATGTATAAAGAGTGAGTAGATTTACCTTTTTATATTGAATGTTATTAAGATGATCTACACTATCTGCTCCTTATCTTTTTTATCCATAGGAAGTGCAGCCCTCCCTTAGCTATTTAGAATATTTGTGATTTCTGTGCTACGGAGAAGCAAGCTGTTACTCTGGATCTAAGTGCTTAAAAAGATCTTCTTTGCTACTGAGACTCAAAACTATAAGCTCAAGTGTTTTTCTACTATCTTTAAATTTTCTTACCCCCCCTCCCCCACCAGAGGATAGTTGCAGTGTCGTTTTCCCTTTCCCCTTTTTCCCTTGCTTTTGAAATAAAGAGATAATGAACTATACATAATATTTTTTAGCCATATTTATATCTGATTATCACTTTATCATATGTCAAGAAAATATACTACTACAGATAATAAACATCAGGTCTATGAATACAAAAATAATTTAGATTACAGATAATGCAAAGTATTGTACACTCTACTTTACATTTTGAATCTAAATTAATACGTATATATACTATAACCACATGAAATCTATACATGACTGATGTGTTCCAGTGAAACCAGTTTTGCTAAGTGTCTTCTTCTTGGACACACTGCTCTGTTTGTAAAAACTATATGGTTTCAGTACATTCCTCAGACTTGGAATTTGAATACTGTAGCTGTTACATCTATTAAAACCATGTGATTTTTTAATATTTTAAAGTAATCAAAACATCCAGGTATTAAACGAACAATTAAATGGTTTAACTTTTTACATTTCACAAATCTGTATCACAGTATTCATGTATTAGTATAGTGTGATATAAATATTCTAGATATGAAATTGTTTAGTCAGTTTTAAGCCAACACTGATTCCATGTTTTTAAAATAGTCTTCTGTAGATTATACTTTCTGTAGATTATATACTTCTTAACAAGATTGAGAATATTTTTGATACTTAACAGCCCTGTAAATAAATATAAAAATGATATACTCGATAAGTATCAATAGATTAACATCTCCTAAAGGACAGTTATTTTCAACGATTAAACTAAGTCATTTTTTTATGTTATAAATATCTATCCTATATGAATCAAAAATTCTGTCTACAAACTTGTTTTTCCACCAATAAAACACTAGAGTTTAGAATACATTTATTAAATGCCAGTGTGTTATTTTACACTTTTCTCCTGTGCATAATTTTATGAAGTATAACACGATTCACAATGCTATAATTCGATTTATATCTTCAAAAAGATACCATTTGTTTCCTATTTAACTGTTCATGTGGCCAAAATCCAAGGTAGCGATAAGATACTGGGAAACATGAATTACTGTATTACTTATTTTATAATCTGTAGCCTTTGTAATCAATAGTCAATTGTATGTGGTTTGTGTCTATGCAAGTTGCAGATGCATTTTTTAATAAAATAACACACTAATATACAATCCACTACGCATATAAATCAACTCTGCAAACATTCTTTTATGTGCAAAGGTCTTCTAGGGGTTGTTCATATTTTTACCTTTAAAATTAAATTCTTCTCTATGAAAAATAAAATCACAAATAACATCAGCATCATATTTATTAGTAATATGCTCAGTGTTATTAATGAAGACTTCCTCCTTCATTCGTATTACAGATAGCAACGGCGTACTAATGACTTATACAAATTTAATGCTTCCAGCCCCCTAATATATAAAATAGAAATATTATTTGTTAAATATTGTATTAAAACTCTGTAAATGACTTGAACATGTCTATATAATGACTTCTTGTATTTAGAAGATAAGCAGAAAAAAAGTTTATTTTAAAATATATTTTGACATAGTATCAGTTAGGAAAGTATGTACATAAGCTTTTCTAAAATTTTCAAAATATTCTTACTTTTACAACAATGAGAAAAATAAATATTGAACCCAACATATGAATACTGTGTTATGAAGCACATAGTATTATTTTCACAAATTAATAGAAAAACAAAACAGAAATGCATAATATTTTTGGTGTAAAAAACAGCCTGAACATCTGGAAACAGCTCCATTTCTTAGTCCTTATCTTATGGTAGGTCCTCCTAAGTAATAACAGAGTCCTCATTCTCATAGACTTAACATTAAGGTCATAAATGAGTAGGTAGGACCAAAAGGCGTTAGACTAAAGATACTTTGGAATGTGAAGGGGGTTTAAAAACTAAGATAGAACATAAATACATACTGAGTCTTATTTTGGGGTTCATTAAATAATAAAGTGAATACAATATTGTCTTAATACCTAAACTCTATTCTTAGTCAAGATTGTGGTTACTTTATTTTCTTACTTTGCACATATTTTTGTTTGTGGTCTTATTTAAATTAAAACCATAGATGGTAAATTATAATTCAGATCATGTGTTACCCATTATAAAATATATATCTATCCCCTAAACTTTAATGGACACATTAATTGACTAAGCTCCTCAGTTTCTCAAAGATTCTATATGAACATATTAGATCTATGATATTATTGTTAACATTATATTATTATTAACATTATCCTAGCCAACTCTGTTCTTTAGATGAAAATATATTAATAATAAAATATACTTAGTGTATAAGGCCTCCTTATATATATATTCTGACACAAAAATAGATACTCACTATAATACATACTCAGGATTTAAGCAAGTTGTTCTTTAAAATTCTATAGAAAGCAATCATTGAATGCTAGAACCAGACATGGTCTTGTGAGAGGAATTTATGAAGATGTTAATTTTAAACAGATATAAAAGCTCTGAATTCTCTAGCTGGAATTTATAACTGTATTTGTACATCTTTTTTATGCTAAGTGCTAGTGCTAATCTGCATTTTCTATTTTAACAAAAAAGTTTTGTTACTCACAAAACTCTCAGAATTCTCTCAGAATTTCAGACATAATAAGTTTTGGACTGACCATGTGTACCATGTGGTTTGTCTTCTCTCACAAGTATGTGGGATATTTTGCATCTCAACCTCAACCTATGTCAACGTCAATATAGCACTTAAAGTGATGTATCCTTGTGATCTTATACTGTATTGTTTAATGCAATTTTCCCATGTCTATTATTTTTATTCTGATCTCTAAAGCACTGCATATGTTTGTGGTGCTTTATAAATAAAATTATACATACATCTCATTGTCATATTTACCAATTATTTTTATATACTATTAGCTGTAATTTTAATTTTTTTCAAGGCCCAGCACTTTCTAACACAATTTCATTGTTTCTCACAATAAACACAACATTTTTCTGGAGTCCTAGTTTCTTTGGGGTTCTGATATTTCCTAAGTGAAGTTTTGCTATTCATTTCTAAAATTTAACACCAATAAATGGGGAGGAAAAATGCATGTCTACATTATTTTCTAAATGGGAAAACACTGGGCAAAACATACATGGGTAGAGGATTTAAGAATTTTAGTTGACAACAAACTTAACTGTAGTAACCAGTGTCAAGCAGCAGCTGCCAAAGCAAGTAGGATCATGGGGTGCATCAAGAGAAGCATAGATGCACATGATGAGAACATAATTATACCACTTTATAAAGCACTGGTCAGACCACACGTGGAATATTGCAGTTTTGTCAATTGTGGTTGAGCTTGAGCGGGTTCAAAGGTGGGCTACTAAAATAATAAAAGGAATGGGAAAAATACAGTATCAAGAAAGATTATCAAAACTGGGCTTGTTTAGTCTAGAAAAAAAGAAGATTAAGAAATGACCTAATAACCATGTATAAATATATTTTATTCCAAGAACTTTAAGTATAGCAAGGGGGAATCCTCAACATATAAAGGAAATAAAGCTTCTGCATCAATGTAGAAGGGTTTTTTTCTTTAACTGTAAGAATAGTAAGGTTATGGAGCTCATCTGAAGTTATCATGGTTATGGTTAATTGCATAAAAGAGTTCAAAACTGGTTTGGATGTTTTCCTTCAGTTTAAGAACTTTACAAGTTATGGGTAATAGACAACTGAAGCTGAGATCTTGATCCAGGGAATTATTTTGATTGTCATATTTGGAGTTGGGAAATATTTTTTTTTCCCTAATATGATGAAAACTGGCTCTTGCCTCATAGGTTTTTTGCCTTCTTTTGAATCAACATAGCAGGAAAATAGGCTGAACTGGATGTACTTTTTTCAGCCTTATAAGCTATGTTACTAATAAGCTGATAAATCATTTTAAACCTTTTGATGCAGAAAATCTAAAAATTTCATATGTCTTCCATTGCTGCTGTTTTTATTATAATTATTTTTAGTAACCTATAATTATGACATGCCATAATATTCCATAGTGGTGGTGGTCATACAAGGACAGAAAGAAGGTGACCATTGTGAGTGCTTTTAGTAGTGTTAATTTGTGGAGGAGGTAAAAACTCATGAGGAAAAATGCAAACCTGGGTGAGATTACCATAGACACCATAGATATGGAAACTGAAAATGTAGGAAACAGAAGCACACCCAGGAGCCCAACAAAATCATAGAACTGAACCAGAGTTTAGTTTGAAAGGTGTATTGCAGATATGAATACAGTAACACAGCTTGATGGTAGTCAATCAAGATAAGCAAGTTTGTAAGGTGCATGAACACCAAAGGATTTGTTCCTCAAAGTCTGAATTCAACAGGTGTAGCAATTTTGCATTATTACACCCCGAATAAAGCAAGCTTGCTATTTCTTACTCAATAAAGAATAGATTCCCTTGGCAAAGAATCCAAAAGCAATGGATGCCAATTTAAAGATTAGCCAGTCAAACAGTAGCGGATACTGTTGTTCACCAAAGTGAAAAGTGATGTTATTTTCCAAGGATTCAGTGTAAGAACATATAATTTATGGGTACTAGATAAATGAAGGTGGGATCTTGAACCAGGGAATTATTCTGATCCTTCAGTGTAAGAACATTATAAGTTATGGGTAATAGATAACTGAAGGTGGGATATTGAACCAGGGAATTATTCTGATTGCCATATATGGAGTCAGGAAGGAACTTTTTCCTTAATTTGAGGATAATTGGCTCTTGCCTCCTGGATTTTTTGCCTTCCTCTGGATCAACATTGCAGGAAAATAGGCTGAGCTGGATGGACTTGTGTCTTTTTTCAGCCTTATAAACTATGTTACTATTGAGACGGGGACCGGTAGTTGGGATCACTGTTTAGTCAGTGGCACAGTGTCAAACAGTCCAATAAATACACTTCCGACATCCAGTTTAAGAAAAACTAGCTCGCAGCTAGTTTTATTTAGATGAAATACAGACACATGTGTTTGTAACGAAAAACAAACAGAAAACAAGGATTTCCCAATAGACGTAGGATGCAGTTCAATGCAGTTTCTCCTGAACACAATTCCTCTTCAAAGACTTTTAGTTAACGCAAAGTAACACAAAACTTTACCATTTTATCACAGAGTAGTAGTCTGTGGCTCTGCTTGCTGCTCTCACACACACAGCTCCTTTTCCCAACTGAGAGCAAGTTACTCAGGCACACCTGCCCTTTTAACCTCCCTCAGCTGATATCCCAGCTGCAGCCTAATTAATCATATGTTTTTACCATACATATGACAGGAATCTGGGTAAAACATATACACCATCCATACCAGTATTCCTGTCACAATATATGCAATACTTGGTGATACATTTTTTTATTGGACTAACAGTTGTTTTGGATAGACGAGCTTCCGAGAGGTCCGTACTCCCTTTATCAAGTCACAAGCAATATGTATGTGTGTTTGTATATATATATATATATATATATATATATATATATATATATATATACAAACGTACATATAGTGTGTGTGTGTACACACAAACATATTAGCCTTTCCTAATTGCTACACTTTGCAAGCTTTAAAAAAGGATAACTTGGGAAAAGTCTGGTAATTATTATTATTATAATAGATAAACCTTGTGCTTTTAACTGGTGTTAAAAAGTCTGTATTATTTTTCTCAATAATGTAACTTTTTTTATACTAAACTTTGTATACACCTATAGATAACTATATTTTTAAAATGCTAAAGCTTAACATTGTCTCATTTTTAGCAATATAACAGGTTATCCACATCCGCAAACATAGTTGTTATACTGTTGTTATACTTCCAAATTCTAATAAAATATATTTTAAAAAATGAACAGAAATGTGCCTATTAAAATTAGCATAGGCATTTATCTACATGGAGGCAGCACATTGTTCTATTTCTCAGAGCAATATATTCTATTCTGGAAATATTCTGTTGCTTCAGTTGCCCTGTTATCAGTTCTCTGCAACATTCTGGTTATGGAGAAAAAAAGACATTTTCAAAAAATTGTAATTTTCTTCTAAAAAACAAAACAGTTTGCTTGTTTTTTGTTGTATTGATATGATAAAATCAGTAATCCTAAACCTGCCATTTTAACACTTGTACTTAAAGCTAGCTGGCCAATAAATTGACAGCGCTTTTTTTACAGGTTTTAGTGCCCCTTTAATAAAAGTTCTTATTTTTATCCATTATTTCATTTCTGGTATAAGCGCTCTTTGGGGGTAATTTACCATAGTGCGAAGTGACCTCCGGATCCTTCGCATCACTTCGCACAGACTGTTATGTGCTCACTGATGTTCTGCACGCGGACATCAGCGAATGCTTTAAAGGTATTCCAGTCTCGGCGAGGCAACTCGAGTGGTCTTTTAAATCTTTTAAAATAAAAAATGCAACTTGTGATAAAATAAAATATTATTTACCCCATTCAAATGAATAATTCTAAGGTGATTCACACATACGCCAATTTGAAAGATTGTTGCATATTTGCAGAATTAAATTACTGTAAATTATATAAATCATGAACTCGAGGAAATTTATAAAGGTCATTTTGACCTATTCAATCCATTTGGCGGCTTTTTGTCATTTTTTTTCTTTTCATTGCATCTTCAATTTCCCTCAAATTATGTAGAGCCAAATAAAATTTATTTATTGACAAAGATCGATATTGATAAATATTAATGTGTTACTACCGCTACACTTTACATTACTTTCAATGTGGCTCCTTTTCCATCGATATCGCCAATCTTTCAGACAGGGACTTAGAAAACTTTTCAAAACCATCTCCACAGGGAATAATGGGTTTTTGCCACCCTCTACCAAACTCATTTTACTGATAGAAAAGGTCTCAAGGGGATTAATAAATATTGACATCAGCAATATCAGTTTTTTTTTTATACCTAATTAAAGGTATATCAATATACCAGGAGAAAACGTTTATGATTTTTAAGAATATCCCCCACAGTGTCTTGAAAAGAGTATGTATGTATTTGTATGGAAAGTTATATTATGATTTCTGCTTCAGCCACCTACTAGTTTGAGACTCTTTTCCCTTAATGATTTACTGGAGTAATTGATCTATAAATCAAATAACCATTGTGTAGAGTTGTGGTCCCTGAAGCTTTAAAAATGACTATGACAGCCTAATTAGTATCAATTAACATTCTGGTCAATGTACTTTTATTACCCTTTACATTAATGAACCTAAATTAACATTTAAATCAATGACTATAAATGCAAGTGGATGTCCCATGTTGCAATCTTCACTGGATAATCCCTAAAGCAACAAAACAGTTAAACCATTTATTTTCTATTTTAGAAAGCTGATTTTGTCTTCATATTCTGACTTTAAATTTTAAAATAATATTTTGCAATGGATCAAGAGTGGAAAGTTGCTTATATATGAATTATTTGTAACAAAAACATAATTTAGAGTTATCTTCTACTACATTGTTCAAAAAATAGAAATGCTTGCTTCATTGCACCTACAGCCAGAATTCGGCTAAGATTATGTGGATTTCCTTCTCTTTCACTCATTCAATTATTATGTTGTAGATTTACAAATAAAGATAACATGTTATCTCTTGTTACAAAAGAGTATTGCATAGTTTGACTTAAATTACTTTAGCAAAGGTATTGTGTGTGATTCTTTAAAGTAAGTATTTAAATTCTAACATATGTCAGGCATTATTGTTTGGAAATGTCTGAATATAAATTAGAAGCAGAAAAAAATATTTTTATCTAACATTGCTCACTGTAGACTGAATCAATTCACATTTTGCAACAATTGTATATTTTAAGTTGTTATGTGCTAGATAATGTGCAACGGGGCTTGATATATTATTGTTTTTGGGGGTTTGAGTTATTTACCTTTTTGTTTCAAACGTCTTTTGTTTGTATATAAAAAATGTATCTTGTTGGTTGAGTTAGCACAATGACTAAACAAAAAGGTAAGTAATGAAAAAGATTTCATGCCGGAGTCCGTATTCAAGAATTTTCTGGTTGCTGTTGTCAATGTCTACCAACTAATATTGCTAAATATTATTTTACAGGTGAACCCTACACTAAAAACAGAAGTTTTCTAGTTTCCCTTTATCTGGTTAGTATCTGATTCCAAACTCCTATTTATTCACAGGAATAAAGAGGGGAATTAAACTTTACCTTTAGAGTGCATGTTTTATAATTGTATAATTGTCTGTTAAAGGCTTTAAGCCAGGGGTAGGCAATCTTTATTATCAAAAGAGCCATTTTGCATTGCCTAAAATCAAACAGGTTTTTTGTACTAATAAATTCCAGAGAAACAGCCTGTATTTAATTAAATACCTTTTTTTTCTCTTATTTACTAAGCTGTTCAAATACATTTTTATCACCCAAAGGAATTCTCCACCCTGAGGCTGGCAAAAACCCATTATTCCCTATGGAGCTGATCCAGTCATTTAGCCTAAGCCCAGAATATTTTCCCATCAAAAAGAGAAATCAATATCAATATGTAATGGAAGGAACCCTCATAGAAAAGCATTGCAAAGGGAGCCCCTGTTAACAGAAAATATTTAGTGATAAAGAATTATTTCAATGGGGAAATATTTTTATTGATACTTTGTAAATGAGGGAAATCAAAAAGTACAGGGAAACAAAAACTGACAGCAAAATGGGGTGAAATCAATCGATACTGTTTGAATTGGTCTTATTAAATATGCCCCAAAATTTTACGTTTTTAAGATTCGTTTTGTTTCTCTGAAACATTTCAAGTTTTCAAAGGTTATGTTTGCGAATTGGAGCCTTCAAATGTATATCATATATGAAACAGAGACAAAATCATATTTGCTTCTTTTATTTTAATACCTGTTTAAAATGGGCTAAAATTTAGCTGCTGATGACTAGCACTATTTTCTATAGTTAAGGGCACAACATCTACATACTCCAGGATATTTCTCCATGAAGGTACATTGTATAAGCTGATAAAGCTACCAATAGAAGAGACCAAAATTCACTTAATGTCAGACTGGAGTGCTGAAAGACCAGTAGTAAACGAGTTCATGGGCTCACCAGGAAAAAATAGTTTAGAAGCCTCAATAATCAAAAGAATTCCAACTAATCTTTTCATTTCGATATTTAGTCCCAGTTATTTAATTATATCTTATAACCTATTTTTTTTTTTTTGTCATCAAACCTCCACCTATGTCTTGGTAGGCCAGTCCAACACTTATTCATATACAAACACTTCATGTAAGATCAAACTGCTGATATGCAACTCAGTCATATTGGCACATGCCATATTAATTGCCTTGTTTAACTATGATAAAGGTAAAAAAAAGTATTATTAAATGCTTAAATTCCCACTGCATATACTATCCTTTTTTTTTTTTTTACAAGGACTATATTAATAATTATACATTTAATTTTTAGGTTATATATGGTCTTCTAACTGATATAAATCTAAAAGAAGCATTTTCAAAAGTTTTTTTTAATTCATTTATTTGCTTCTGCTGCAAGAAAAGCATGCTGAAGTCACAAAATCTGACTCTTATGACAAAGTTTTAATGAATGTAATTTAACACTTGCGCACTATTGTCACTGTGTCATTTTTAGACAGAAATAGTAAAGTAATGCATATGGATATACACAGCTGTCAACTGCTAACACTATCAATGCGTCAGTGTTTGTGTTTTGTATAAGACTCATCTTTCCTTGTTAAAAGAAACCAAAGCTTTGCTGAATATTTCATTTCAGAATCTCTTAGAATATCTTTCGATTTGTAAATCCAAAATAAATATATGTAATCTTTTTTATTATTAGTTGAAAAAGACATTTACAGTTGGCGGTCTTTTATGGTTGTAGTTTAAGTTAAAATCAAACTTGCCCTCTATTATCCCTCAGTTAATATTCAAGTAGTTAGTTGCTTTAAAGAGACTGAGGCCCTCATTCACCATAGTGCGAAGTGAGCCGCGAAGCGTTCGGCTCACTTCGCAAATGGTGTTATGCTCATGCTGATGTCCTGCGTGCGGACATCAGCATGCGCATTATATGGACTGAAGAGAAACAGACCCATGTATATAGCGCACACTGCACACAAATCAAAACAAGTATCAGGCAATGTAATAATCAAAAATGGAAAAAAATTTATTAAGTGCAAAACTAAACTCTCAACAGGAAAAATAACTGGTAGGTCATTGTGAAGAAAAACACCAACCAATGAATTAAAAACAATTTAAAAAGTCTCTGGGACGAGACTGGACATTCATATGGGTGAATAATGACAGTCAGTATTAACCATAAATGATTGAAGAGTCCAGACAGTAATATACCCCACCTCTCACATAATGTCAAAACCACACAAATGAAAACATAAATATTTACCAGTTGTTGTGTCCAAAAAAAAAGCAGTATGGTTCAATAAAAAACAATTCTCATGGTGGGGGGGGAGGCTGTCAAAATCACCCAAAGGTCAAGCATGCGCATTAAAGGGATTCCCCTCCCAGCGAGAGCACTTGAGTCTCCTTGCCGGGAGGGGAATACCTTTAATGTGCATGCTGATGTCCACACGCAGGACATCAGCATGCGCATAACACCATTTGCGAAGTGAGCCGAACGCTTCGTGGCTCACTTCGCACTATGGTGAATGAGGGCCTAAATCACAGTAAATCTGTGAAACAAATAAAATCATTTTGGCTTCAAAGGAAAACAGAATGAGTTGACAATAATGTTTTGTCCAAGTACAAAACTGTTGGTCATCAGATGTTTCTTCATTGTAGATACAAGTAGCAATATTATATGTATAACATAGCTGTGCCCTTTTATTGAATAAGCTGCTGGGTGGGATACTGTTAATTACAGACAACAGACAACTAGATGAGCTACTCAGTATTAAAGAAAAGTGTTTACAGAATTTTCCACTGTGTTCAGAATATAAAAAGGCAGCTGACTGGCAATTGAGTGGACCATTATGCAGTACAACAGATTAGGTTGCTCTACAATATATTAGATGAGCAACAGGGATAGACTAATATGCCAGAAAGAAATATCCAGCAATTCCAGGCTTCATAAAATGTAGTTTTTATTCAGCATATAAAACCATGAACATTAAATAGTAAATAACAATGCTGTCTTACGCGTTTCATGCTATAGAACAGTGCTTAATCATAGTCTCAGGATAGACTAAAGGCCTGGGCAATTCTGGTGAAAGATCTTCTGTAAAGTAAAACTAAGTCTACTACTGAACATTGCCGCTTACATTAAAACCTAGTGGGCTACTATTAAATGCAAATATAGTTATCCTTCTTCAGGTTCTTTTGTTTATAAATATAGCTGATGAAAAAAATGAATTTTTGTAAAGCAGTGCATCCATTAAGGCTACTCTGTAATGGGCCATTAAGCACAAACAAAGATACCAACACCACCAGTCCTCAAAACAATATTAAGATTTCCCTATTTTAAGGATATTTAAAATCAGTTGGGAGCCCATGATCTCACAGAGGAGTTTATGACCTACCCCTGGTCAAAAACTCGAACTTGCAATATTATAAATGTAAAATGCATAAATCCAAAATACTGTACATTTTTGCAGCATACAAAAGTTTAGAATCAATTCTGTGTTTTTGTAGTTTGTTTGATTCAAGCTATGATGAAATGGCAGTCAGTATAATGATAGCCTCATAGCAGATTTCACATTAAATGCAATATTTTCTATTTGAAACATTTAAAGACATTTGCCATTTTAGCTATACATTTTTGAAGATATCCATTAGAAATTTAAACCAACAACTTCTGCAGCTATTTCCAATGTAGCTACTGACTTTAAGGATATTAGTGAAACTCAGCCCACAAATTGTAGTTAATACAAAGGAGGATAGTACTTTATTACAGATGGATCTAGATATTTTGGAGTCATGGGCAGGAAAATGGCAAATGCGATTTAACACTGATAAATGTAAGGTTATGCGTATGGGAATGCAAAATACACGTCCAAATTGGAAAACACTGGGCAAAACAGACATGGAAAAGGATTTGGGAATTTTAGTTGACAATAAACTTAACTGTACCAACCAGTGCCAAGTGGCAGCTGCCAAAGCAAATAGGATCGTGGAATGTATCAAAAGATGCATAGGTGCACATGACAAGAACATAATTATACAGCTTTACAAAGCACTTATCAGACCACACATGGAATATTGTGTGCAGTTATGGACATCAGTGCACAAGGAAGACATGCTTGGGATTGAGTGGGTTCAAAGATGGGCTACTAAAGTAATAAAAAGAATGAACATTATACAGTACCAAGAACAATTGGACTTGTTTAGTTTAGAAAAAGAAGATTATGGGGTGATCTAATAACCATGTATAAATATATTAGGGGTAACTACAGAGATCTCTCCTACAATCTGTTTATACCAAGAACTGTAAGTATAAAAAGGGGGCTTCCTCTACATCTAGAGGAAAGAAAGCTTCTCTATCAACCTAGCTCAGTGGTTAGCTGCCTTGCAGCGCTGGGTTCTGGGTTCAATTCCACCCTGGACTTCATCTGCATGCAGTCTGTATGTTGAACCCACACCTGCATGGGTTTCCTCCTGGCACTCCAGTTTCCTCCCACAATCTAAAACATACATCTGTGTCTGTCTAGGTATGGGTGACTGAATAAGAAAAACTAGAGTGTAAGCTTCATGGGGTAGGGACTGAAGTGAATGATAAATCTCTGTAAATGTTTCACAGCATTTATGGAGCTGGTCCTGAGAAATTGGGTCAGGAATAAAAATTTAAGGTAATGTGCATTAGGTAACTATAATTAATAATTATAATAAACTATATAATATATAGTTATTATTATAACTATAATTAATAGTTATAATAATTAATTAGCTATAATTAATAGTTATGGATGTGATAACGTAGGGGATGGGGTCCCTGGTTGGTGGCCGGTTTTCCATCGAGCCGGTGGTATGTGGCTGATAGGGGGTGTGATGTTCAGCATAAACTTCTGGGATCATCTGACAAGGCACATTTAAGATATGTTATGTCATGTTAAACTATTAATAAATAAATGCTATAGCCTTTCAACCCCCTAAAAAATGGTGAGTGTGTCATTTTTTGCAAAGGTGGGTCACAGGGTCTGAGAGATTAAAAATATGTCTGTACATCAAACTTTCACCAATCATTAAGGAGTTGAATTAGACATTTGACTACAACTGATTCTATCTTGTGACTAAATACCTCACATTGCATCTTAGGATATGTTGAAAACAATCTATTTGCAAGGCCAAGTGTCCAACTGCAATGACAAATAACCACCTTGTATTTATAGTCTGTTTTCCTGATGCCCCACTCTGAAAAAACAATCACTACTCCAACTGTGACTCCAAGAATTGATCTTAGTACAGTATTGTGTCCACCTTTTTCTTTCAAAGGGAGCCTTCATAGCTGTCCTCACCTCATCTTATTTCAAAGTCTAAGTTAAGATCATACTGAGCTTTGATTTTGAATCTGTTCCAGTCAGCAGAAAATGACATATCAAGGAACATTTGTGCATTTTAAATTTGTATTTACAAATTATTCCTTGAAATAACAGTTGTACTCTTTTCTAGTTTCCAACATTTGCATGGAAATGTGTATATTAGTGATGTTAGGTATATCACCTTAATAACATCTAATGATACACTCTGATGCATCGTTAAAGTTAAAATTAAGATAGTTAATTGGTACTTAATCTCTGTAAGACTTCCCTTGTCTCTGCAAGAACACAGTAGGCCAATATTGTTCTGGTGCATGCTATTCCAAATTAAATCCCATGACTTTATTCCACAGCACCGTTGCAATTTTTGTAACATTCTTTAAACTTCACTTTATGATGAAGGTATGTTAAGAAGAAGGCAATAGCTGGAGTAAAACAATTTATGTGAAACAAATAGGTTATTTAAATTACTTTTTGGATGATACATTTGTGATTCAATTAACTGAAGGATAGATTAGTTTGCATTAATTTACATTACATAGTACATGCTAAAATCACAGAATATATGCAATACAAATAAGCAATATGATAAACCTGAAATCTATTTGCTAAGAATAAGCTTCAGTAAATACAAAAATGCAATATCAAATTGTTGTTTTTTTTAAGGGAAATTAAAGGCATAAACAATTTGGGTTAGAAGTAATGTACCTTATGTATGTGCATAGTGTACCAGCTTAATGGTGCAATAGCCCAACAACAGTGAAAACTGATGCCCTTGTTGAAAGACATCTTTATAAACTTGGCAAGTCATCTTCCTATCTGTCTATGTACATGTTCAGTGTGTATTAATTAGGGATTAGGGCAAAATAAGTGGACTAGAAGAATCGCTATCTTTGAACTCAGATCACTAATTTGTTGGTTACTAATCCACTCTGGTGTATGCTATGTACCACAATGGTTTTCTACTCAGTTTACTGAATTAGCCCAAATTACTAAGGCCTAGGGATCCTGCAAGCCATATAAACACACAAACAGCCATACAGCAAGATTTACTTTTAAACACAATTCATTTAACTTTTTAAAATTTAAGATTTATTTACATACAGTGGTGTGAAAAAGTGTTTGCCCCCTTCCTCATTTCCTGTTTTTTTTCATGTTTGTCACACTTAAGTGTTTCGGAATATCAAACCAATTTAAACAATAGTCAAGGACAACACAAGTAAACACAAAATGCAATTTGTAAATGAAGGTGTTTATTATTAAAGGAGAAAAAAAATCCAAACCATCATGGCCCTGTGTGAAAAAGTAATTGCCCTCCTTGTTAAAACATACTATAAACCCATAAACATGGGTTTCCTCCAGTCACTCTGGTTTCCTCCCACAATCCAAAACATACATGTACATGTGACTGAATAGGGAAACTAAATTGTAAACTCTATGGGGCAGGGTCTGAAGTGAATGACAAATTTCTGTAAAGCGCTGCATAATATAGTAGTAGTGCTATATAAATGAATAAATACATACAGTGGGAAAAAAAAGTATTTAGTCAGTCACCAATAGTGCAAGTTCCACCACT
>WMED01002655.1:0-23745 GCA_019650415.1 Pipa parva
ACATTGCTACACTGGATCATGTACACTACATTGCTACACTGGATCATGTACACTACATTGGCAGTGGTGCAGGTATAGGATCCATTCATTTTGTAAGTTTTATCCCCATGTATCTGTTCTGTCACAATTTGCAGCGTCAGCCTTTCTTATTATTAGTCCAATAAAAAAAGTATCACTAAGTATTGCAATACTCATTATTTGCATCTGTGGACTAACACGACCACTCTATCTTAACTTATATATATATAATATACACACACATACAGTATATACATTCTTAGGAAACCCAGTAAAAGAGCAAAGCAATATCTTCTGGCTAACAATTAAGTAAAGAGTTTTCACACACTGGTGTTTATAATACAACCACCCACAGATATGGATGATCTGTATGATTAGCCAGCATTGTTCTTTATGTTTGGGTTTATGCAATTTATTTCTAGATTGATATCTAAACATGAATAAAATATATACTGGTGAACTATCTGGCCTGAGTAGGCAGCAGCTATTTCTAATGTATAATTTCATTCTCCCAAGCTCAGCATTTACATTATATGTCGACAAACAGCGGAACTTTTCAATTTGCTATTTCAAGTCAAGAGCATTTAACACCTTGAATACCTGTAGCCAGTCTCTGCAGTCCTAGACAGGTATTGAAGAAAAGATGTTTGAAGATAAATGTGGTAAGTACTCCAAGAGGAATAGATTTATTGTGTAATAAGGTCCTAGCAGTGCATAGGCAGACTGCTAATGCTAGCATGTAGGGAGTGTGCAATATTGCTGAAAAATGATATCTCAATATTTTCTGTAATTTTGTGGATAATGATAATGAACGATATTTTGCATTATTTACACCTCTAAACTTTCTCCGGTGCCTTTACTTGTTTGTTGAGGGCTGCCGTGTCAGGTGATCTCCAGGTGTGGGTTCCGGTGTGTCTCCGGGACTTTGGCGCTGTGTTCTGCCTCAGCCTGTTGGTATAGTCTGTCAGCTCTGCCCAGCTGTTGTAAGGCTTAGCATAAGGCCCTTTCTAGTGTGGGGGTGTTGCAGGGTCTCTGATACTGTTACCAGATTCCTGCAGCTTGTATGTCCTTTGTGTTGTTCCTCCTCGGCATTGTCTTCCCTCAGGGCTTTCTCCAGTATGTCCTCTGGGTCCCTGTTTGCTTGTCTGGAGCTGTCGTGTCAGTTGACCTTCAGGTATGGGTTCCAGTGTGTCTTTGCGATGTCTGCACTGTGCTCTCCTTTGTCTGCTGGTCTGGTCTGTCTGTGCTGCTCTGCTCCTCTCTGGATCTTGGTTGGTGCCTCTGGGGTTGTGCTGTGCATTCCGGCGTGTTCTCTCTCTCCGCATCAGGCACCTGCCTTACTCTCCTTGCTGCTTGCGCCTAGGCCTCCGGGGAAGGATAGGGAGCTCTGCTGCCTTGTGCTGTGTCGTCTTGGAGGTTAGTGTGTCTTATTGTGGATAAAATGCGGCCACACTGATAGCCCACCTCCCAAAAGTCCCCAACACACCTTGATCCGCTCAATATTGCCAGCTTGCAATATCGATATTGCCCGGTATACGATATTATCGAAAACGATAAATATTGCACACCCCTACTAGCATGTCAAACGTACTTGATGTAGATTGTGTAATAAATGTATTATTTTACAGGTTTATAATAGATGTCTGACAAAGAATAGATGTATCTATCAGGGGACTTAATCTTTCAAGAGGTCTACTATCCTATAGCAACCAATCAGAAGTTGGCTTTCATAATTCTGGATCCCTAGCCTGTACCAGTGAATGCTTGCTGCTGGTTGGTTGTTATGTGTTACTAGACCTCTAGTAAGATTGCCTCTTTTTATGATTTCCCCTATATATGTTGCTATCATTGAAAAATTAAGCATTTTATCTTTTGCCATACATATACTCAAAATCCAGACTATATTACATTTATTGCATTAAACATATAATTGGGTTATGGGTACTGCATGTCAGTATTTGATATCCAAAGGAAAAATCCTGTGTTGTAAACAGATATACATACGTATATATGTATTCTGTGCTGCACCCGAAATGCACCACACAGGAGTTTAATGGGCATTCTAAGAAGCACTGTTCTTTATATGCCTAAATAAAAACATATATATTTCATATAGCAAGGATAAAGAGTTTAAATAAACCCCCAAAATTACAGTACATCCATGTGCACATATAGCTGGGGATCCACTTTACTTCTACATGCAGCTAAACCCTGATACAGGTCACCTTCCCTCTCACAAAGATGTAGTGAAGTTACATGTTTAGAGAGGGTGTTAGTTCCATTTAACAGAAACTCTCCATCCACCTCCATGTTAGAGAGGCAGCTCACATGTAATATGGTTTTCCCTGTGTCATTTATAGAACGTCCTTTCTGGGACGTAGTTGTGCTTTGGCAGTGTAGCCACTAGCTTTTCATGGTGACATAATTAAAGCAGTAAGAGAAACAGGTGACGACCTTGCTCTACAAGGGTCTCCAAATAGTTTATACAGAAGTAGATAGAGGGGGTTCCATAACAGGTTGCAGCCAATAAATGCTTAGTGCTTACCATAATGGTAACTAACTTGATAACAGCCAGTGGATCCACCAGGAAGTGTAAGGTGCTTGTTCATGAAAGTCCTAAACAGCTGTGGAAAGGTCCCCCCATTTATTCACTACTTCCCGATCTTTGCATATTCATCAAACTCTGTAATGTGGTGAATTCACAACCAATTTGGGCGATTAGGACAGTCGCTGATTTACAGAGCTCTTTGCATGACTTTGCATGCGCATACACAGTTAATTTGCCTATTGATCAAGGATCGGAGTCTGTTGCAGTAGCAAATTAAGCAAGACATATTGTGTCTCATTTGCCAGTTTTACTTTGCCAGATTAAAGTGTCAAATTAGAGGGCTGATGGTATGGCTGCTACTGTCGCTCCTTCACTATGGGAATGCTTTGTTTAATGATTATGGAGTAGAGAATTCAAGACTATAGGAGTATAGTGACCCAAAGTGTTGAGAATTAATTTGGACAATTGAATTCTCACATTGATGAATAAGCCCTTTAAGACTAATTATAAGGCTTCCACTAATTTATATAGGACTTTAAAAAGTCAAAAAGTGTCTTTCGACCTTGGACTAAAATATTTTACATAGGTGATACTGGCATAATAAATAGCAACACTGTTTCTCCAGTGTTAAGGGGGCAAAAAACTGTAAATATACCCCTTAAGAATGAGACCGTTTACAGCCAGTCCAGTTCATTGAGGAACCAAAAGTAGGTGGGGTATTCTAGCAGAGGTGCTTCAGAGACAGCAGGCTTGAGGTATACTTCTTATACGCGAGATCCGTTGTCAGGAGATGCAGGGAATTATAGATTAAAAAATATGGAAGGCTGAAGAGTACCTGGACTCCCTTTTCTTGTTAGAATGAAGTTATAGAATAGTTAAAGACAAAATAGTTTACTCTCATTCGTCCACCTCCTCAGTGCAAGGATAGAATAGAAAAAACCTTAAGCTTGCTTATGTCCCCTGCTAACCATCACTGGTGAGCACCATAAAATATAGTCTATGAAGGCCAAGCAGTCGCTGTCTTTTGCCACCTCTGGTATTTCCTTTGCTCTTGAGAATAAGCACATCTGAAGCGCAATGTGTAGCTGACATCCTTCTCGTTTATTAGGGCAGCAGTTCAGATTTTTAATGTCAAAATGCTGGCTGTCTGATATGATAAGAGTGCTAACTTTATGGGTATTTAATCATGACAATGAAGTTTTATGAAGATGCGATTAAACCCGAGGAGCTGTGCAAGCCGCAAGGTCTGCAGTCAGTGAATTACTGAATTTCTGCTGCAAAGCAAAGGAAGAAGCTGATGACAGGTTTGAGAAGTACTTTTGATAAATGACATTTATTTGGCCTTTATTGCCTTTGTCCAATTATTCGCCAGTGAAGTCATTTAAAACACGGAATCAGCACGCCACAGCAAATAACACTGAAATGTTTATCTGCTGAGTAACTCTGCCCTTAACCTGCCTAAATATTGACTATATATGCATCCTGCACATATCATTTCCTGCTCTAGTTACTACAACCTTTGACTTCAAAGTGAGTTTATTTTTTTCTTTTGCAGTATAACATTGCTTACCCAAGTTTCACTGCGCAGCTGCTGCAATGGAATTGGTGCTTATTATGATGACCATAATCTTAAAAAGGGAGTTCTACTTTAAAGTTAAAAACATGTCTGATGGAGATATAAATTGGGGAATTAAGGTCCAAAATATGTTTTTCATTTTTGAGACACAATAGCATATTAGCAGTTCTTACATTTATTTATTTCTCTGAAAAAGAAACTTTTCAAATGAGAAATGATCCAAATGTAAGTAGCTACCGGTGTATTAAGTTTTTGCATTCTCCTTCCAGTTTTTTTTGTATGTGTCCATCTATAAGCAGTTTTCCCAGATGCAGTGTTTCTGGATGGAATTTCTTGTGTTGATTTAATAATCTTGAACAGCTAGTTTACAAAAAGGAACCAGAACGTACAACTGGGTGATGTGCTCCACACTGTACATAAGGCAGTGTAGATGAAGGCTCCTTGCACATCCACTGGTTCACAGCTTGCCCACACACATGCACCTAACCTGCCTGTTTAGACTTCCTCATTACCATGATCTGCGAAAGAGCAATTCCACAGCAATTCCTATTATACTTCACAAGTAACATTCTTACTTTGCTAATTAAATAACATAATCTACTACATTATTCTGTGTTTCAGTTAGAAACATGCTTGTCTGGGAACCTGGACCTCCCTCCTCTGCATTTATTCCTCTGTCTTGGGACTTCTTAGCTTTGCTTGACATGAGTTAGCAGATGACTAAAAGACACCCAAAGTGAATTTTTAGTCTTTTTCTTCTAACTAGGTAACTTCTAGAGGTCCTCAAACTACCAACATTAGCACCTGCCTAAGGGCAGGATTTCCACATGCCACTATTATAATATTATATTATATTATAAATATTTCTTTGTTAGGCACTGACACTCTACCTAGGTACCAAGCTGGAGAGTATTACCACCCCCTATAACATTGTCTACATTGTTTATATGCTGCCAATCCATATATCAGTTAAGGGGCACAAAGGTTTCTTCTTGAGGGATTCCATAACACTCTCTACATATTTTAACTAAGGAGGAGGTAACCTTACACTCATGAGTTCTGCTGCAGGCTCATGGACTAGAATCAGAACGCTGCAAACCAAATCTTTGCTCTGTAGCCTAACAAGGATGGGGATCAACTTAGGATGTGCCTAGGACAGCATGATTACTAAATACAGTTCTGAGCTGAAGCACATTTTTGGAGGTGCATATAAAGTGCACCCTGTCTATAAATATATATAATGCACTTTCAATTTCTATAAAATAACACTGAGCCATCCGCTTCCAACTGGCAGAACTGGGGTTAATTCATTTCTAACTGAATGCCAGACTCATGCTGACCTCAGCTAAATAGAGGAGTTAAAAGGGCTCGCCCCCCATTACTGCTACACAGCACACCCCTTCATGAATGGCAATCTCTCTCCTGTATGAAAGTTGCACCCTCCCCTTGCCACTGACAGTCCAGTAATTGCATTTCTCTACTAATTTAACAGGTGGGGGGAAATATAAAGGGGTTACTATGGCAACACTTCCTCTGTCAAATGTCTCCTTTTAACACCATACACACATATGTGTGTGTTTATATATATATATATATATATATATATACAGTATATATATATATATATATACACACACATACACACACACATACTCCAACTCCAGACAACTGATTAGTGGTAATGACATACTAAAGCAGCAGATGTACAAAGAATAAAAGTGCCTCTGCAGCTCCATAATAACCATATTAATTCTCTCTTAGGGCACAGCTCTGACTTTAAGAGGTTGCTGGTCACTGGGTGCACTGGGTATGCAGGAAGTGTACAAGAGTAAAATCTTATTTCCTTCCCAGCTAAAGACCTTCTGAATTCCAGCCACATTGTTGACAAAACCTGACAATCTTCATTATACTACTCATTTCTAGTACTTTTATGCACAATGGTGGGTATAAAAAGTGTGCCTTGCACAGGGAAGGGTTGTTTTAAGGGATGAGCAGCATTGGTGGCTGCACAGGGTGCCATGCTGAAGGGAGCACTAAATGCTGCCCTGTCTGCAATCCTGTGCTGTCTTTCCACTAGCCTGTCTTCCCAAGAATGGGCTTGGTACATACAGTTTGGATTTGGGCTTCCCTTAGCTTAGCTGTGTGGACCTGTTAGAGGTTCCTCTTAAACATTACCCTTCAGGTGGTTCAACGCTACAAAACACCTGTAGGTATTTTTTCAAGCATACTGCCAGTGGTACAAAAGAAGTGAATGGGCCACCATTTAAAACCTATTGTGTGGGGCCTAAATTTCTTGTGTTTCAGTGACCTTAAGAGCTAAGGCTCATGACCTGTGCACAGGTCACAGAAGTCAAGCAGGCTTTTGTGCCAAGTGCCTGCATCTTAGCCAATGAAATACAAAGCAACCTGCTAGTTTTCAATTTGCAAGCAATGTGTATTCAACTTCTCTTACATTTCCAGAGAAGGTACACAGTTTTAAGTACTTAGGGTTTATCAAAATGTTCTCATTATTTATAGAGTATTAGCTTATTATTTATAGAATTATTTACACAGAGACAGTGTTGGATGCATTATCTCCCAGTCCACCCATGAATACATTTAAATCCACCCTGATTAAAACATTTTTGTGGAGAATAAAATACACATTTTGAGGGGAATTCATTAATATGGCCACAGCAACAAATCAGACATAGGCTTTTATTATACTAGTTCCTGTGTTCCAGTGAATGCTAACTGCTAATTGGTTGCTAGGGGATACTAGATTTCAGTAAAGAACTTTCTCTGTTGGTGAATTGGTGCCATTTTTTGCTCAGTGTTCATATGTATGTGTTTTTCTGGAACTTTTATTGCCAATACGAGAACAAGTAGATGGGCAAATTGATGGTTTGATATTAACTTTTAACAAGATTGTGTGTTGTTTAGTATAGATCAGGAGTGGGCAAACTATGGCCCGGTCCTTTTGCCGATGTCGGGTGAGAGAACTGGGTCTATGGGGTAGGCAGCCATGCTTGCCACCCTCCTCCCTGTCTCTACCTCTTTCCTGTCCTGGATCCTTAGTGCTATAGCATTCCTCTCACAGGAAGTTGAAAGTTTTCAACTTCCTGGAAGAGAGAGGAACACTGTAGCGCTAAGGCTAAGTGCCAGATCAGATGGAGCCAGGGAAGAGGTAGGGACAGGGAGAAGGAGAAGGAGGGGGCGAGCCCCAAGCTAACAATCCCCCTCCTTCAGAGGGTAGGGAGTATGAAGGTGGGGACAGCACAGTGGGGGGGGAGGGACAGTCTGGCCCTCTAAAGCCATTCCTATTTCTCATGTGGCCCCATGGGAAAATTAATTGCCCACCTCAGATATAGATGCATATATCTCTTTTGTCTACCACACTGTATGCTAGCCATATGTAAACTTCCCAGCAATGTAAAAGCAAACCTATTAGATTATTTTTGGAAAGCATATGAGTTGAAATTAAAAAAAAATGCATGAAGACAAGTGGGGTAGGATCCAATGCAGTAGGTTGCAATAGGCCTCAGTGTTATTCTATACCAGTTGCCTTAGAGTTGATGCATGTTTTATAATTATGTATTAAAGGTTAAACTTTTACAATAAGTATGTTTGTTGTGTTACCAGCTAAGTTTTTTTATGGTACAGATGGGAACAAAGTCAAACTTTTCCCAGAAAATGGGACTTTTTAAAATCAGTTTGGAATATAGGTAAATGATCTGCCTATACTTTCTACGACTGAAACCTGATGTGAAAGAACTTAGAAGATCAGAATCAGTGAACTTCAACCTGCAGCTCTTAAGCAGTAACTGTAATACATCTTCCAATCTAAGTTTGTGAGGATGCTGGTATGTTTACAACCACCCTTTTAATGAGTACTTTAAAGGGTATGTAAACAATGTCTATAGAGAAAGTCCCATTTATCTATCATCAAGCGTGTATGTAGCCATGCTCCCTCCTTTCACTGACTTTCTCTCTCCACAGCTGCGCATGGGCAGGGACAGGAACAGGCTTTTTATATAAGGAGAAGGGAAAGAGATTCTACACAAGACCATGCTCTCTGAATAGTGAATGATGTCACTCGGGAGGCAGGGCTTATCGCCACTATACAGGAAGAGCCTGTACACAGAATGGCTGTGGGAGCAGGGTTATTTAAACAAGAGGCAAGTACTATTGATCCCAAAATAATTTTATATTTTAGGAGGTTATTCACTAAAGTCTGAATTGTTGCGTATAGGTGTGAATTCGCCAGCTAAAGACAGTCACAATAGACAGCTACTGTCACAGTCACAACTTTATAATGATATTATTATCGCAGTTGCGACTTTACTATTGTAAATTGTCACAGTTGCAACTTTAAAAATTGTCGCGGATTCGACTTTACAATGGGGAAATTGTCGTGGTTGCCGATTTGCTATGGGAATCCGCTGTTTGAGAATTCGCCAGTCAAATTCACACCTTAGGGAATTTCTATATGTATACTGCACATGTCAAATATAAATAATGTTTTATTCAAACTTTTCATACCCTTTAATATGTTTTTATAATACCCCATACATAGTACTTACACTAATGCTCATTTGTCATGCACATTGTAGGTCAATGCTGTCCACCATGCAGAGAACCCATTATCTATTATAATCATATATCAGGAAACAAACTTTACTAAGATGATGATAGCTAATTTAAAATGTGAATAATACTCTTCAGGTTATAGAGAGTACCAATCCCTTGGAGGGATAAAGCTTCCCATGGCCGTGTCCTACAGATTATGCCGTTGTCATCAGAGAAGAAATATGGAGCTTAAATAATTTTTGTGGAAAGTGGAAAGTGCCGTTAAGATGCTCCACATATATACCATTGATTGATTCAGCTACATGTTTCATATCATAACAGAGCAGCTAAGTGAATTAAGTCTATTAATTAAGAACGTTCAAACATCATATTTTAATGGAGGACAGAAAAGGAGGTTTGTGCCTTTCAAACACCTACTTAGGTACCCGAGTATCTCTGAGTATGACTATCTATATTAAATGCTCCTTTTAATATGAGGCTGATATATGACATTATTTCAGTTTCCGCTTTTCTATACAGTGAGAAACTGTATAGTTTCTATAAACAATGCAGACTGCTCTGTGAATTTTTCTACATAATGAAACAAACACCCTTGAATGATACAAAAAGTTCAACAGATATCAATTTGCATAAGTGTTTTTCTAACTTGGAAAAATTGACAATTTATAAAGTGCAAGCTTACTGTATCCATTTGGCCCACAATAATGTATGTGAAGCTTTGTTTAATGTAACTAAGCAACTATATCCTGAACTAGTCTCTATTAATGAACATGCTGCTGTATAGGATAATGATACTATCCAGAACACCTCAATCCAAACAACACTTAATAAGGGATAGACTGGACTAGATAATGACATAAACAGCTTAGAAAAACAAAGTGCTGCATATTTATATGTAAAGAAGCATTTTGCCATCCTATGGATTCTGTTTCAGAAAGCCGACAGAAGCTTCTTGAATTCAAAATATCTGTGCTGTATATTTATAAAGGGGAAGTTCACAAGACAAATACTATTATGTTTTATAAGACAGTAATACATTTAAAAACATCTCATTTATTATTTTGAATGGGGTCTTTTTTAGGGGGGATCGGTCTTTAGATACTGTATACTGGCTACAACAACAACAAGCTAGTTTGAGGCTAGAAGTACAAGAAATCTTACAAAACTCTTGTATTTTATAGTCTGAAAGGAAAAAAAAAACACTGTTTATAACCTTAAAATTACCCTGCAGAGCCAGCACACTGCAAGCGATCGCTGATACAGGGAGACTGAGAAGCAGAAGCAAAAAATAAGCACCTGAAACAACAATGACCCAGTCTAACCTCATGTTGTCCAATAACTTGTGTCCTGGCAAGGTATAGGCAAGGACACAACACTAAAGGATAAATGCTGGTCATACATTCTACCTATACTGTATATGTCTGCCTCCACTTTTCTTCTGTTCACAACTGGAGAGGTCTGGCGTGTCCACCAGTTCTGCAGGGAAGGGTAAATACAAACAAAGGACAATCTAGATAAGCTATAGCACTGAAAGACGTCGATAATCACTAGTCACTACTGAGCAACATGCAATGATGAATACCAGGAATTCTGGGCACCATGTTTTTAATGGGCCACTAGTGGGCCCCATGTACCATGGCTGGAGAATTTTGCATTAATGTAATTATAAGCAGAATTTAATTTAGAAGGCCCTAAGATTTCTCCTCTTATAACAACCCCAGAGCTGGAGAAAGGAGTTGAGTTAAGAATGTTGGGTTTGTTCTAGAACGTTGGTATGGATTCAGACCCAGAATGTTAGTAAAGGAAGCTGACATAATAATATCAATAAATAAACACACAAAATAACTATGCCCTAAACCTTCTCTATTGTAGAAAGGGATGTCTAATGTTGGCTCATCAAATGCCAGAGGAATGCTGAGTGGTGTCAATAACAGCTGGAGAGCCAAGAATGCACATGACTCATGTAAGATCATAATGTTTCCCTGATACCCCAGCAGATGCTGACCTAAAATGCTTAACATCCCTTAACCTTTGATAATACATTAGATAAAATATTCTCAAGCATATTCTGAGGATACAAGCTTCAGAAGCACTCACTTGTGATAAAATATATGAAGTATATTAATAAATAAAACTTATCTAGTGACCTTTTGAACTTCACAAAGCCATAAGATACAGTGGGAAATATAACGACAGAGAAGCATTATATAGAGCATAATGTACCCCTTTCTGTAATTTATTAGGATATTAATTGTTAATTAAAAAGTGCATGATCGTATAATTTATACATGGTGCAAGTTGACCTTTAATATCCTAATACATTTACATCTTGAAACCTATTTTAATGCCTAGCAAGTGATGTTGATAGAACAACTTTCTTTCTTTTCTCAATTCAGATCTTGCTTGTGCCCAGTGCTGGATTTCCCCATAGGCAAAAGAGGCCACTCAGATGGAAGGATGCCTCTCTTCTAGTCATGGACATAGGCAGGAGGATCAGCAGGAGTGTAACTATGGGGTTGTAACTAGCCGAGCCCCTAGGGGGACCCAGCTTCACCACCAGAACTGATGCTTTCTTAGCAGCTTCCAGGGGTCCTTAATCTTCTGTACTTAGTGCCCCCCCCCCAGATTCTGTTACTTCCTGTAGGGCCCTGAAGGGGGGAAGGGCTATGGGCCAATCCTATACTGGGGCCCAGAAGAGAGGGAACTGGAGCTTATCTTACCACAGGGCCCAGGGGTGGTAGTTTTGATTTTGGGAAACAAGAACAAAAAATTCTAACTAAGAATTGTTTTTAATATTCAAATGCTGAACCTGACATTTGGGATTTGACTTTGCATGAAATGACGAATCACCTGGATACAGCTCATAATTTAATGTGTAATTATTTGTACAAAGAAGTTTAACCATTCAGTGAGTACAGCCTTAGACACAAAGCATTCTAATCTACAGAGCTGTAACTCCAGTACTGGTTGTGCCACTGCATCATTAAAATGCTTTAATTTAAGATTGTAATAGTAGCTTGTACTATAGCTTGCTCAAAAAGAACCCAATCCAAGTCATGACTCTTAGAAGAGGGTAATAGTGGCAGTCAAAATGACAAGTGGGTGCTCATTTATTCTTCTGTTTCATGTAAATGGAAATGTGCTGCACTGTTACCATGTTTCAGAAACTTAGTGGATTTAATGCCTACATGTCCCATGATGCAATGTATGGTATACAGTTACAAACTGAAATCACCTGTACAGAGCTAATTTGTAGCCTAAAATAAACATATTTCTAATGTATTATCATCTTTTTGGTTAGGTTTTATTGGTATTATTAAGTGATTAATATCCAGCAGTTACCTGTTTTGTTTTATTTTGGAGATTGAGGGGGTTATTCTCTAAAGTACAAATTGTTGCGTAAAGGTGTGAATTCTCCAGCTAAAGACAGTCGCAACAGACTGCTACTGTCACAGTACATCTTTATAAACAGAATACTTTTGGGAGTCGCAGATTTGCTATGGGAATCCGCTGTTTGAGAACTCAGAGAATAATCCCCTGAATTAACACCTGCAGCATGGATTCAACCAAATGAAATAATGAAAAATAATAACAATATATATATATAAAAAAGAATTCCTTTGGGACTAATATCAATAAATAGCTCCAGGCTACATACAGTTCCCTTTTAACTGAGTCTGAAATTATACAACAGAATAAGATTTGAAGTAGAAATGGTGCCAAGTAGTCTATGTTGTTTATTAAAAGCAAATCATACCTAACGTACTCTGGTATTGTCAGTTCTCTAACCATTTTATCAGTTATGTCGAACTGCAGAATAGTGATATTTCTTAAAAGGCGGGTTTACACAAATTCCATGAATTTACAGAAAAACTTCCCTTGCATGTGGGGGTATGTATGAATACACATCCATGGCATTCAAAGGAAGCAATTAGGTTCTTTGTGGTACAATTGCTTCTGAAAGGTTGTATAATTATTGAAATGGCTTTCCCTTTCTGTTTGAAGCGGTGTGTTTTCTAATGATGGTTAAAAATGAATGCAATAGCTTGTTTTGATGATTTTGCTCTTAAAAACGTAACAGATTGGAACTGTGCAATTAAAGTCGCAGAGGTGTAAGGCTATCCTTATTTTTTTTTTTTCCAAGCTAACTAGAGATCCTTTTGTTTTTCATATATTTCCCATTTAAAGGAAGTGGTAGCTAATTAAATAATTAACATTTTCAATAATACATTTAGTAAAAGCTTAAAAGTTCAAACAGCTGCAAAAAAGAAACCCACAGTAAGTGGTAATTGAAGCTTTCCTGATCTGCTTATTTTTTTTCCTTCTCTGTTATCTTACATTTATTTAAGCATTTTCTCCACGAGACCAAAGATATCCCCATACAGTATATGCTGATACACAATTCATTGTATTAAAGTACAGCATATGTACACTGTAATAAATAACATGCTGTACTGTATAGCACCAGAAAGCATGAGCTAGCTGATAACAAATATTCGGAACTGTAAACAGACAATTTCCACAGATACAAAATATATGAACAGCAGAGCCATAACTGTATAATGGTACAGAGTATAAACACAATGAAAGTAACCAAGAATGGCAGTGCGATGAAGGGACTATAGAAGAAAACAGCATTAAGTGAAACAGCCAAGATATTAAAGTAAAATGTACATTGGAAAAAAAGGTTTAAAATTCCACTAATTATGGGTCTTTTAAAAAATGGTTTAGCAAAGTTCCCCTTTAAATAATGATGTAATTATCATTATTATTAGCCTGTATTTAGAAAGCTCCATCGTATTCCACAGAACTGTACAAGTAAAGTAAATTTTTGCTGAGGAAAATCTGGTTTTCACAAAAATGTATAGTGTATATTTATAATGGTTAATGGTTTTATTTGCTTTGCTTCAGTTAGCCCTTATCTTTGGCCATTTGATGGTGGTTACCTTTCATTAGAAAAGGAACGCTGCGAGCAACTCTTTACCCAAGTTTAAAAGATGATAATTTAAATCATGAAAGAATTATAAATTAGTTTATATTTGCTTTGTCTCCTTTGATCACTAATACTTTCCTTGGGAAATAAAGAGAGACATCCTGTGTTCCTTACAGTCCAGTCCAGGCTAAAATACTGTCATCATAAATATGCTATAGTCCTATAGAGAATTGTATTTATGTATCATTTTATTTATAAAGCGCCACAAATTTACGCAGCACTGTACAATTCAGCAATGGGACAGACATGGGAAAAGTGCATTACACAATACAAGTATACTTGTAGTATCACAAAGGTTACAACATTTTAAGTGCTATTTTGTGGTTGACACAAGAGGTTGGAGGTTCCTGCCCCATAGAGCTTACAATCTATATGGTTACAAAAAATAGCAGACACACAGAACCCGGGGAAAAAACAAACACAAATTAGAAAATGGCCTATGGCACATAGTTTCTAGATGGCTGAACTGGATAGAGGGGTGAAACAAAAATTCATCCGGAAAATAAGCTGAGATACATAAATTGTACGTACTAACAGACATTTAACATATCACACACAGTGTCATACCTCAGTGTTCTGGCAAGGTGAATAGTCAATAATAAGAGCTGTGCCAGATTACTATTGGTCTAGGGATAACTGTTCCTTTAAGCAATAACACAGCAAAATGTATAGGTTACGGGTGTAAATGGCTAACCTGGTGTTAAATGGATATAAAAAGTCTTGAAATGCACATAACACTATAGATACTGAATTCAAGGAACAGCTACTGGCTTTTTTAATGACCACTAAAGACAAAATAGTTTACCTTATAACCAAATATAGGCTTTAGCGAATTTGCACACATTCTGTTAATTTGTATAATGACATGAATCTTACACAGGACTGCCATCACTGGGTCCCCCACAACCTGAAAAAGGGGCACCCATCCTGATTTTACACTGAGTAATTCTCAGTAACACTGCATAAAGCCCCTTTAGAAAATCAGCGTTATTGGGCAATCCTCTGAAGTCTACATACTGTATGTCTGCCTTTCTGGGCCCCTGGTTTATTAATTTGTGTGGGCCCAAACCCCTAGCTGTACTGTCTGTATGCAACCCTGATCTTACAGCTACTCCTGTTTGGTGTATTTTCATACTGTAACTAAAAGAGGTCCCCACACATTAAACACAACACTGCTAGAGCTTTCTGCATTAACTAGGGTGCAACATTGTGTATGTAATTATACACATCTTTTAATTGATAGGGACATAAAATTTCTCCCCTCAGAATTACATTAAAGCTGTAGGACAAGGAACAATAAACTGATCAGACAGTTTAAATGCTATACTAGAATGACACACAACATGAAAGTTAAATGTTACACAGAAGGGGTGGATATAAGAATATTGGCTTAGGTCTATAATGTTGGTTTAGGTTAAGTATAAGAATGTTATTAAATGCAACTGATGTAATAATATCAGTAATAAATAAATAAGCTATGCATTGCAACTTATCAGTTCTACAAAGAGATGCCTACTCTAGCTTTTCACCCACCAGAGTCTGGGTGTTGTAGTTCAACAACAGCTGGAGAACCAGAGATGTGCATGGCTCATATAAGATAATACTTTCATACTCTCCCAAGATCTCCTTAAAGATAATGTTTCCACGATCTCCCAAAGTTAATGTTTCCGTAATCTACCAAGATCACCTTAAGAGAAGATTTCCATTATCTCCCAAGATCGCATTATGATAAGGTTTCTGTGATCTTCTACAAGTTGCTGTAACATAACACACATTGTCCAAACTGGCCTATAACGTGTTTACTAGGTGTTATGCTAAATTTATATCTGGCTGCTTGACATTATAACTGTGTAACTAATGAATAAAAGAAAGTGTAAATGGGCTAACAGACAATATGTCTGTTATAATAATAGAGTAACTTGCAATTGAATGGAAAAGCTGCTGTTCACATATATTTTCCCTCACTGGCACATTTTTTTTTCTCTATAATTGATTACCAACCTCAGTAAACATGTTATGAATGAAGTATATAGACTCCAGTGAGCAACTAGTAAATCATGAAAGTGATGCCAAAGTCAGTTAAAAAATTCAGACACCTAATATTCCACACAAGCTAAGGAGATGTTGAAACACTTTTTGTGGAATTTGAAAACACTGGTCCAGAATGTCAGAAAGTAAAAACCGTCTCCAGCTGGCATCTGCTGAATTAAGATGGCAATGAGTGTGGAATGCAGCCAGTGAATGCAGCCTGTGGGAAAGGGCCAATTATAAGTTAACAAGTTTAGATGTGCATCATACTCATGGGAAAGTAAAAGATCAGTGAGGATGGATCAGTCTTTATAACCCAATTACTGGCCATTAGCCCTTTCGTAGATGTGAAATCTCTCGCCCAGATTGTACCAGTGCAGGATCTCATTATACACTAATGACAATATCTTAGGAGGAATTCACTAGGTTTTTCATCATATTAAGAGTCTAAGGACTAAAGAGAGACTGGCATCAGGAGGACAACATGAGTGAGTTAAGCCACGTTTATTGAAGCTGTATAAAAATGTAGTTTAACTGTTTGACATCTCGGGAGGATATTAATAGAAACAGGTAAGTATTTTGATCACTTAACGCTGGAGAAACAGTGTCTATTTATTGTACCTGTATCGCCTATCGCCATGTCAGAAGTCACTTTTTAATTCATTTCTTTTTACATCGAGAAGCTATTTTCCATTCTATTTAAATTGGAAGAAACCTTTAAAAGTATCCCCCCAATGACTTTTCGTAGCTAAACTATTTCTAACCATTCTGAGAACATTAGTACATTAAAGTCATTTTAATGACACACTTAGCGCTCTTTTAAAGGAAACACTTAAAAAATAACAGCTAAGACATTTTAAGGGGGGAAGGTTTTATTTATTTATTTATTCATTCTAATTTTTAACTTCATTAATGCAGATGATCCTCTCTGTACAGCCTGTCTCCCCCTGCTTAATATCACTACTTACACGCTTCTTACTCTACTCCTTCCTATCATTTTACAGTACGATTTCAATCAATAAATGTTCATTATCACAATATGAATACTTTGAATCCACTTGCAGCACAGTATATGGATACTTTTTTAGCTTAGCATGTATCATTATGTACAGAGTTAGCAGCAGGGAATTGAAAGAAGAGAGCAGAGAATTAAGTTGAATTGTCAAATTGGTTGACACCTTTAGGAGTTATTCACTAAGGTGCGAATTTGACTGTCGAATTTGAAAGCAGTGGATTCCCATCTGTGACAATTTCCCCATTGTAAAGTCGCAACAATTTTTTAAAGTTAAGATTCTGACAATTTTCCCATAATAAAGTTGCGCCTGCGACAATATTCTCATTATAAAGACGCGACTGCGACAGCAGCAGCCTATTGTGACTGTCTTTATTTGGCAAATTCGCACCTATACACAGCAATTCGGACTTTACTGAATAACCTCCATATGTCTTTTAGGTCTTTATTTTTAACTACCCCTTTAACTTATTAGAGACTTCCCCCAATGGGATTTCTCATTAGTATGATGCCAAACCCCGGTAGTATGCATGAATTTGGTCAGATTCCTGGATACAACATTGAATTGTGTAGGTATATAATTATTGTGGATTTAAAGTGGTGTTCACAATAATATTAGCATTTTGTGTAGTTTTTAGATATTTGCCTTTCTGTTCTGCCCATTTTTGTTACCAGGGCCACAGATCCTAGCAACCAGTAAAATGGATCTAAAGCAAAAAAATAAAAAAGAATTATTAAAATACTTATCTTATACAGAGCCAATTGAGTACAGTCACAGAATGAGCTGTGCTGTTATTAGCCGGCGCCCGATGCTTCCCCCGATGCTTCTTCACAACACTGGCTGACTGAGAATCCAACACACAGCTCCTTCTTTTCCTTCCCCGGCCTCATACATCATCACGCGTTCTCATTGGCCCCAGCAATGAACATGATGAAGTTTAAGGCATTTGGCACCGTGAATCAAGTCGAAGGAGCTGCTTCTCAGTCAGCCTGCGCACTGTAAAGGAAGCATCAGGTGCTGGATAATTACAGCACAGCTCATGCTGTGACTGTAATCAATTGGCTCTGTATAATGCAAGTATTTTAATAATTCTTTTTTAATTTTTTGCTTTAGGTCTCCTTTAATATCTTTCTCCAGTGGTTTCCCTCTTTCCCTGAACTTGTGCTTTAAATATTTCTAAAACCTTATTCCACTTTACAAATGATAAAAAGCAGTAAATGGCTTAACAAAACCTGAAGTAGGAGTGACCAATCCACTTAATTATATACAAACAGAGTGGGAGTTACACTTTCTCTTTTAGTCCTACCTTGTATTCCTGGTCCACAAACCTGATTATTTAGGCTAGGTTCACACTAGAGTATGATGCACAGCACATCATAGGCTAGTGTGTAAAAAAAAAACATACGGCTCTGTGAAAGCATATGTATTTACCAAGTTCCAGATACACTAGCTTATGATGTGCTTCCGGAATGTTGGGTGTAGCATTTTGGCTGGTGTAGGATACGCTACGCACAAAATGTGGCCACATGGGAAGAGCTGTGAATGCCAAGGGAGAGGTCACACTGTCGCTGGTAAGTGCAAAAGAAAAAAACACCAGAGCGTATTTTTTCTTTTTTTTTTTTCACACTAGTGTATCATATGTTAGTGTGAACCTAGCCTTAGCTGAGACTAAAGACTGTTGTGGTAAATACATGGTCTACAGCTACAAATTCTTATTTATCAAACTTTGCTGTCTTCAGATAAATTGTTTATGAGTCAAAGAGTAGTAATTACTCATAAACAATGTAATTCTGTTACTACCCCTCTGTAAAGATTTGGGTCTTGACCAGAAGGGAGGAATAGGAGGTTACAGTAGTTTCAGTGGGTTAGTACTACAGCATTCGTGGTGTTTAGGTAAGCCTAAGGTGTGGAGTCTTAAGAATCTTAAGTCTTCTCCCTTGACCCCTCCAAGGGTTTTTGGCCTTTGCTGCAGGAAGTCTCCCAGGTCCAGGGATAGCTGTCCACTGGTAGTACAGGGAACCACAGATATACCAGACAGAGGCAATACTTATAGTAAAAAAAAACATAGCCAAGGGCAGGAGGCAGACAAGATCAGCTGAGAAATCATAACAGAGCTCAGGGCAGGCAAGTCAGGCAAACTCCAGGAAAGAGGTCAAGAACACAGAAGATCAACAGGAATCACATCCAGAAAATAAAAGGAGTAGTATAGTGGTGTTTCATAGCTCTTAAATAGTTTATTTATAAATTCAAATTGTTGGGGACATAACCATGGTGTCAGCGTGATATTTCATCAGCTATATGTACGTGCAATGTAGACAGACTTGGACGTAATGACATAGACACCAACTGACACTAGCGCCACTCCACAGGAGAGGAATGATAGAGAGTGGTGAGTATCACTCCTTACACACTAACAGAACGGCCTGACAGCCTTTGCTAATAGTGAGACTGAATTCTGGGAGATGTAATTCATCAGTAGCAAGGGTCTGTGGTTTCATGCCCCCTGTTCTATAAGTACCAGGCAGAGATGATTTGTGATTTGATATGACATTATCCCTAACTGCAAGAGCAGAGACTTTTACAGGAATATTGGAAATTAGCATATGGATATATATACTGTATAACGTAGAAATGACACCCACAGTGCAGGTTTATTTACATTCATGCTGGCTCACCTGGTTTGGGTAAGATTAAAGGTCACATGTATAAGAGTTTGCATTAGCTCTCAGGCTGACAGACTGTTCCATCAATTCTCTCCTGGTTTAAATATTCTCTTGGCATCTTTATGCCCATGATGCTGGGAGGTGAATCAGCCAAGCTTTGGATTTCTCACAGCTGTTGATCTTCTCTAAATGAAGGAGCTGTTAAATCAGACGCTGTTTTATTGAATGTAAAATTGAGCTTGTTTGAGGCTCCGCGTAAATTAGGTGAATCAAACAAGCTAGTTATATCCAGGGTGGCATGTTGTGGCTAATCAATTAACCCCTGCTCTACTGCACTGCTTTCATACCATGCCTGCCTGTGGACACTACATCTAACCTGATATGTAAAAAGTCTATTTGATATGCTAAGCTGGCAACTATAGGGAAAGGACAACAAGGCATTTGCCTATCTATTTATCTCTATCTATCTATCTATCTATCTATCTATCTATCTATCTATCTATCTGTATCTATATCTATCTATATCTCTCTGTATTTAACTACATATCTATACAAATCTATCTATCCATCCATCCATATCTGTCTATTTGGGCTCCTAAACTTTCCTCATCACTTCTTTCTATCCTCTCATCCCTATATATCTCATCCCTCATTTCACTCTCCCTTCACCCCTTGTCTCTTTTTCTCTCCTTCCCCCCTTCAACATTCCCTCATTCATCTCTACTTCACTGTCATCTCACTTACTTACCCAGTTATCTCCCTCATTCCTCACCACAGCTCCCTCATAACCCATTATACATTTCCTTCCAATCATCCTCAATCTCCCTCCCTGTTAGAAAAGATGTACCACAACCATGATCTTACAACTTTCTTAAAATGCAGACAGCATGAGAGATCAGGGTAAAGTCACATTTTTTTTATTCTCCAGTAGAGCAGGCATGAACTATAGAAAATGTTAATGTGCTTGGCTTACAAACACATTTCCTGCATTTTAAGATCATTTCCAGACAATGCAATATTTAACCCAGCAGCCTTACTGGCTGTCTAAAATCATAGTAGTTCTTGCCGAAATCTTTCTTTCTCTCTTTCCTTCTGCAAAATTCTCCCCACCTCTGATATTTGCTCAAACCATCTAATGGAACTCTTGGGTCAGATGGTTTGTGGTGCTCAGTTTTGTTCCAGAGGAGTAAGGAAAGTTCCCAGCAGGTGGCAGATGAGAAAGGCTCAGCTCAGACAAAATTAAACTGCTATGGAAAAGTTGGTATACAGAGATTACCTTATATAGCCTCCTCTTAGGAGACAGAAATGACCCATACATTGTTTCCTTTAGGGATACAGAGATGACCCTCACACAGCCTCATTTTTTGGGGATACAGAGATGACCCTTACACAGCTTCCTTTTTTGGGGATACAGAGATGACCTTCACACAGCCTCCTTTTTTGGGGATACAGAAGTCGTTCCCACCTCTCATCATACAGAGATAACCCTCACACTGTCTTTTCCTACAAAACCTTGCCAGAATGAAGTATTTATCACTATTCTTTACAGCATACTGCTTAAAATGAAAAGGTATTTTTCCCTTGTGGCTGTTAAAATATTACCAGTTCCTGCGCTTGCTGCCACTCTGCTAGATGCATAAAGGATTAAGTCTGGCTCACACTATTTCTTTATTTCAAACTTGTTTATTCTGAAGATCTGTGTTAATTCTCATTAACTGTAAACTCTGTCGCCTCCCCATCTTATTTCCCAGAATCTTTGTTTGTAATTGTGCTCAGTAGACGAAAGTGCCTATATATATATATATATAAAAAAAAAAATCTTCCAACGAGGCAGATAACATTTGCTTGTATCTATATTTTATATTTCTCTGTACTTGCATAATCGAGAACAAGCAAGACATAAAACACTTTTGAGCATTTTAAAGCATCATTAATTTGTTACACCAAATTCATGCCTTTAACTCTTTTTATGCCAGAAGCTAAGTGCAATGCAATATAAAACACTGGTAGCCGAGAGGTTAATTTGCACTCAGGATTATTTGAAAGTAGAGGATTAATGTGCAGATTAATGTGAATGTACTGTGCATGGCATCGAGTCGTTGAAGGCTTATTGCATTAGCCACTTTTACAAAATTCTAAAATCTTTTGTTATGCATATTGTACCAATGTATTTAAACTTTAACCCCCTATATACATCTATAGAACCCATAAGGTAAGAAATGTCAGCGTCAATTAAAATGCAACAGGGTAGAAGTAGAAAGCAGAAAATGGTTCTCAAGGGGCTTTATAAGAAGCAGTCACAAGAATAAAGAAAGCACTTAATGTAGAAGAATAAGAAGAAATGAATGAAATCTCTAAAGCAGCTGTGCCTGGGCCAGAAAAAAAGGACATTGTACATACAGTTCCACTATTCTGCCTGAACTTTCACTTATTAAGGGGTAGAACTCCAAGGGGGCTGACAATTTCTGCCACACCGTTGTCCCTGCGGCTATCATAATCCCTGACCTCATTCATTTCTTAATCACTTCTCCCAAATGCTTTGTAAAAAAAAAAATACACACCTCCATCAGCAAGAGGTACATATAGAGCAGCGGTTCTCAACCTTTTCGGCTGGCGACCCCCAGCGCTAACGTCACCGCACCGCACGTGATAACATTTCGGCCAAACGTCATCACGTATGCGCGTCACGTGGTGACGTTTGGCCGAAATGTCATCAGGTACGCACGTCACGTGGTGACGTTTGCGGCCGACGTCAACCCGCAGGAACCCTTATAAAAAGGGTTCCTGCGGGCACTTCCGGGTGCCGGAGCGGTTCTCGACCCCAGTGGGACAGCCTCGCGACCCCGGCCCACAGGTTGAGAACCGCTGATATAGAGTTATAAGGAGTTACTAAAGTGAGAATTCGACTGTCGAATTCCCAAACAGCAGATTCCCTTAGCAAATCCGAGACCCTGATCATTTTAAAGTGGAACCCGCGACAATATTCCCATAATGAAGTTGCGACTGCAACAGTAGCAGTCTATTGCGACCGTCTTTAGCTGACGAATTCACACCTTTACACAACAATTCAAACTTTAGCCATTAACCCGCACATACTGGGTACTTTAACAAGAACAAGGAATGAACAAATAAAAAGAATATTAACTCTTCTTGCAAGAACTTACTATCTAATGACAGGTAGCTGTCAATGAGCCCTAGTGGGAAAGGGTGCCAAGAAAGAAAAGATAAAGTAAAGAATATAAAAAGGAGACTAAATGGAAACTATTAGGAGGCATTAGGAGGGCAGGTATACCTTTTGTAACTGTTGATTTGGCTTTGACCCCTTGGCCTGACTTTGAACTCTCCCAGCTATGCTCATGATTTGTTTCCTAACCTTTCTTCCCCCTATTTATTGTTACGACACACACAGGATTTCTGTGGATTGCCTCTCCCTTGTGGGGTTTGCACTGGTCAATACTGGAGTCTGAGGAGCTCAGCAGCCCCCAGGACATCTCCCCACAGGTGGACGCAGGATTGAGGCAGGACAGCAGCAGTAGATCTCACAGGAAATTGGCAGAGCTGGATATTGCTGGAACACAGCATAATTACACTGGAATTATGGATACTGATTTAAGCAAGTGATACAGTGCTTAAGCAGAGAAGCAGCTCACAAGCTCAAGTAGGAAACCCCTTGTTCAACCGAAGACTAGCTAAAAGTGGCAGATTTAAATAGGCAAACCCTTGCTACAATTGGCTGCTAAACAGCCTCTCTGATAAGCTGCTACTGAAGCCTGAAAGTAATTGCTGAGAGGAAAACACACAGAGAAATAAAACAAGGAACAATACAAATAGAACCAAACAGCCTAACAAAAACTCCTGGCTGGAGTCTGGAGTTGGAACCCCAAAGTTATTATATAACACTTTTTATTTCCTTATTTTCCTAATCTGGTTACAAACCCAGCCCGCAGAACTCTCATCTAATCTGTAAATTACCATTAGGAACCCTGGCTTGTCCTCTCCTGCCATTCTACACTACTGTATAACCCAGGGGTCTCAAACTCACGGCCTGCGGGCCAACTGTGGCCCTCGGGATGATAGTTTGCGGCTCCACCTTAATATCAAAGTTTAACCCAATCAAATGGGTCCTGCACTCCACCAGGCATTTTTTTCACCGGTGGAGCGCTTGATCCAACACAGAGGGAGTCCTGGCTGACTCCCTCTGTGGTTTGGGGAGGGCTCCTGTGACCCGGTTGGTCACAGGAGCCAATAGGAACCTGGGAGCACATGTGATCAGTGCTTCCGGGTTCCTTCACCTGTTTAGTGCAGCTGCGCTGCTGAACTTTGCTTGTAGGGTAAGA
>WMED01002657.1:0-23743 GCA_019650415.1 Pipa parva
ACAGTGAGTGAGACAGCTATAAAATGTTAAAGGGAATTGCATTGCAACAGATTTGGTCACACTTACGCATGAATCTTGCCATTATAGTATTGTGTGTCCATAATGATGACCAGATGTGCAGCAATGTTAAGACCCCAACAAAGACTACGAGAAGCCACGATCACCTGTACTGCTCCTGCAAGATATAAAGGAGACTTTAAACAATTCTCTAGAACAACAAAGAACAACGCATCATATGACTGATACATGCCACAAAAGGTTTACCTGTGTTGAATAACTGTTCCACAATTCGTCTCTCTAGTGAGGAGAGTCCTTCGTGAAGGTAGCCCACCCCATTCAGCAATGTTTCCTTCAGAGTTGCATCTCTTAGCTTTTCTAAGTAAGGGGTCAAATCCTTTTCTGTGCAGTGCAAAAACCTGTTGAGAACATAGTTATAGGTTAAATTCAGTGCATCTAAATCTTACCTCTCTCCACCACTTCTCTTCTTAACTATACCACCTTTGTCGCTGGACATCGGAAGCACATGTGGTAAGAATGTCAATGGCAGTAAGACGGGTCTGCTTCCGAGAAGGAACAAAAACAATGATGGGCTTCTTTGGAGAGTGCTTTACAATGGCGTGGTATACTGGCTTGGCCATGGATAGCAACCTCGTTTGAGTGTGACTGATATTAAATCCCTAGAGTAAAAATAAGATGAGAAATGACACTGCTTTAGATTTTTCTGTTCAGTTTATGAGATCTCCAGAGCCAAACACTTCTCTAGTTCATTTATCAGCACTAGTGGGAATAGAGTTGTGTATTATTATTTTTTTACTAAAACAAGCTACAAAAATGTAAAAGAAGCAAGAACAAGCACATTTTCTTAAGCCAATCCCAAACAGTTTTATTAAAAGGTCTATGTTCATACCTGTATATGTAGCTCCAAGGGGACTGGCCTAACATTGGGATGGAAATTAAATGTTGATGTGGCACTGCAACCCAGCCAGTGAGCAACATCCTTGGCGTTGGAAAGAGAAGAGCTTAGGGCCACAACACGTATGGGCCTCTCTATCTGGGAGGAAATGTACCGCATCCTAGAGCAAATGACCTCAAGCACCGGCTGTGGGTAGAGAGGAAGAGGCATTCATTAGGTATATATGTATATGGAGGAATGCAGACATATTTAAACACTTAATGTGTTGTTGTTATGGTTTAAATGGATTTCAGAGGAAAGAGCCTTGCAGAGTGGGTGTTGTATATTTGAAAGACAATGTCCAACCACACATTTCCATGTTGACTGTGAAACTGGCATCAAAATGTATGGTAAGAAAAGGGGAATCACGCATGTGACTTTCTTCAGTCACATTTTATTGTGTAAAAGTCCACTGGAGTCAAAGGTTCAACCAACCAATCATGTTTGCTGCTAGAGGCGCTCTTCACTGAAACCACCAGTACAACCCCCACCTCTTGGTCACAGTACATACTGCTATTACTTCTCTAGAACTAAATAATATACATTACACAGTATTGTAGGACAAGATTAAAACCTTTTTTTTGACAGGATCCCTAAATAAAATACATCACATTTGCAGCTTATTGTGAGTACGTACTCCATTAGCTCCTCCAATAAGGTGAGTCTCATCCACAATAAAGAGACTGACATTCTGCACATTTTTTCTCTGCTTCCAACGACGGGACAATATGTCCCACTTTTCTGGGGTGCTGATAATTATGTTTCCCTTCCCCAGAAGTTTTAGGTCTGTGCTGGTCTCACCAGTCAGTAGAATGACTTTCTTATACAGCCTGTCCTGGAATTTCTCAAACCAGTCCATAAACACCTATAATGACATAGTAAAGGAAGGCATATTAACTTAAAGGGGAACTATAGTCAGATTACATCTTAACATATACATTACTATACCTTAGTGAGAAGTGTTTCTCCCCAGTAGATAATTCATGTGAAGCAGGATGATTTATTAGACGGCACTGGAAAACTCCTGCACCAGGAAATGTGTTTGTGATGTGTACTGGCCAGTTCTCCATGAAAAGGTACCCTCTCCTGGGCATTTTTTGCCCTACTTACTACTTAACACCTGCGCAAGCCTCCAGTAGTCTCCTGCATTCCCGAATGTAAACAACCATAATTGAAGAAATCTTAAGGTCAGCACACTGCTTAACCAATAGCAGTCAGACAGTTTTTTCTTCTTATGTTTCCTAACTAGCAAGAGTGAAAGAGGAGGGAGCGAGGGAGGACAAAATGTCAGCTCTCATTAGAACTAATGAGCGGAACAAATGGAAAGTATTATTTCTTCCCTAAACCTTTTTTTTAATTATGTTAGCAACTGGCTTGGTATAAAGGAGTTTTATATGTATGTGTGCAGTTATATCAGCACTATAGTGCCCCTTTAATGTGATTTATAACTTACAAAAGACAAGTCAGCTTGTATGCAGTATCCTTACAAGAACAACCAGGGTTCAGTTAAATTAGTTTTACACCTTGTGACATGTATTCTGTAGTTTTTAAATGAGTGTTGGTGGTACATGCTGGTGTGTTTTCTCCCCTCTGGGAGTGGTAGCTTTGCTAGGTGCTAATGTAATAAAAGATGCAGAGGAGAGGGCTTGCCTGTTTGCTGATTAGAAATCATTTGCAACAAAGCTGATATCACTGACAGCAACATTCATACCACGAAAGCCTCCACTTTTCCAGGAGGACTTTTAACAATATTTTAAATTGTGGAAAGAGGGAATTTGTGGCAAAAAGGGATTTGTGTTCTTACCAGTGGAACCCTTCTCTCAGCTATAGGGAAGACAGGAACACTGGGTTAAAGGGTACCTCCTCCAGGAGGTATGGACACTGTAAGAGTCTAATTAGCAGATTTGCCAAATCCCCTTATTCCTGCCTCCTACCTTTCACAGTTAGTTGTGCTTGCCAAAGTTTGAACAGGAATAAACAATAACTTAAGTGCTAATGTTAACATAAAATACTTATGAACCAAGGAACAGAAAAGAGCCTAGCTCTCATAGGTAAAAAAAAACAACAAAAAAAAAACTCACGTGCCCCACCAAGATAAAGAAATATAACCCCTCGGAGTCAGTCTTGGATAATGGAACAAAGAGTCTTATAATCAAAGGCTGTATAAGAGGAGGTATATGTATCAAACTATCTGGTACAATTTTGCAAATGTGTGCAATGATGACCATGTGGATGCCTTGTAATTTGGCACAGAAAGCACTGACGGATCCAGTGGAAAAAGACTTCACTAGAAAGGATGGAGAGTTCCCTTCTGAGGGGAGAATAAACAAAGAATCCAAAGAGTGGAATTTTCTTGCCCAAGAAATTTAGAGCTATAAAGCTGTGTAGTTGATGTTTCTACATAAAATTTGTTGGTATTAGGTAAGGTAAGAAAGGGTGGTTTACAGAAAAGTGCTCTTCCAATAAGTACTTTGTAGAATGGTGACTAGAAAGGGACACTTCCAGAAAAACCAGGCATTCTATTGCGACTGTCTTTTGCTGGCAAATTTACACCTTTACGCAACAATTCAGATATTCGAGAAAAACCCCCTAGATCTGTGATCTGTCTTTACATGGAAAAGGTTCATGGCTTTCTAAATAAACAATTCTAATTATTACTGTATATGGAAGTACACATTGTATTGGACTGACCAGTATGTAGGCATAATAAGAGCAGCATTTAAAATAATACGTTGTACAAGGAACACAGAGAGCAGTGAAGGGGAGTAGAGTTTCTTTTATATTAGCATATATTTACATAAACGTGTCTACCAGCTGACAGTTAATGAAAGTGCAAGGAAAAAAAAGAACTTTAAATGTGTGTGTGGGAGGAGAACACGTTCAGTGTATACCACTTTCTTTAAACAACTTTCTTTAAAACAAACACAAATCATTAAAAGAAAAAAAAAAAAATGAATGCAAATGTTCAGGGTAAATTTCCCTCAGGGAGAAAAGTGAAGAGATTACAATCTTTAGAGGTAAGTGCTATATTCCGCAGAGAACAATATGGCTACATACTCTAGTAGGAAAGTAGATTGCACCTTGGAGATAGTGGAAAATATACTAAAAGCACAGAAATAACATTTCCTAATTAGGAATAAAGTTCAGGTATGGAAGACCTGTCTGGAAATAAAAATGAAGATACTCAGAAAGCGCAGTCTAGTCTGCCTCCGTACATGGCAATTGCAGCACAATTCAAACTGTCATTATTATGTTTCGTCTTAGTCTCCGGTATTGATTTAGGAGCCTCATTTTTATTTAAAAACAATATGGTCAGTGTAATAAACATACCCAAACTAGCTGTCAGCATTTTATATGTATAACTATATTAATAATGATTAAATTGTGTTTAAGTAAATTAGTAAAGCAATCCCTGGAAACCAAGATTATTTTAGCTTGCAAAACCAGCAGCAGAGTTTCAATATTTAAGTATATAAAGTAAAAGGATGTAAGTTTAAAAGTGAACATACCTGCTCAGCTAGAGCCTCCATAGGAGTTATGTAAACACATCTCCCTTCAGAATTCTGTAGCAGCATTCTCAGAATGGCAAATTCTGCACAGATGGTCTTCCCACTTCCTGTGGGAGCACCCACGAATACGTTATCATCGCTGTTGTACACAGTGTTGAAAACTGGGTGGGAAAAACAGGGTACATAGGAATTTAACTGGGATCTTAGGAACTATGGGCCATTAGAAGCAAAGCTAAACTATAAAAGTACAACAAGTTTAACTGGTTTGTTACACTACATTCAGGATTATATTTATGATCTCTCTTCCTCAGGTCACAAATCAGATTTACAAACTGTTTACTAATTCGGCCATCCAACTTGTAAACATTACAAACCAGCATCCTAAGCTTGCCTTAAAAAGATTAAGAGTGCAAATGTATTTTAACATCTACTAGACAACAACATATTAAATTATCCAAAACCGTTTAATATTAGCCTACAACGAAGCCTCAGAAACTGAAGACCACAATTCCCTTTAAGTTTTGCGGCACAAAAAAGTTTTGATGAAACTGCAAGATGTAACATTTTACATGACAGTAAATTAAAAGTGGATCCAATGTATACTTTCATATAATCAGCAGCATTACTGAACACACAATGCTCCATAGCAGAGTAAAACAAAAAAATGCATGGAATAAAACTGCATGCTGTACTAGGGCAGATATAACCTGCATCTTTACAAAGAGATACAGCCACTGTTAGGCTACCGAAAGGGAATTATTTCAGACTGGAGTTTTCTCACCTTGAGTCTGAATAGGATTAAAGAAGGGAAATTTATCCTGGTACAAGCTCTCAAAAGCACTGTTCCTCAGCGCAGAAACTGGCAAGGGCTGTAGATCCAGTAGCTCAGTGGGTGGTGGATACTTCTCAGGAAGGATCAGATGGCGGAAAGAAACAGGCAGTTGGGTTTCGCAAGCTAATACGGGGGGGGGGGGAGACAAAAATTTTTTATTTTTTTAAATTTGTGCTTAAAGTTCAAATAAGCCCCATTTCTAAACAATCTCTATAAATTTTCATTGCGTTTTAGTTCAAGAATATATCGTAATCTGCATGCAGAATCTAGTTGCCTGTCTAGATGCGAGCAATAAGGGTACTAAAAACAGCAATAAATACAAAAAAGTAACCAACATTCTGTTTCAGTCTTTATAGACAGCAGTGTAAAAGTAAATATAGTAAATAAACAAATAAATATGTTACTATTACTGCAGTTGCTAAATGTGCTACTGACAGCAGACTGGCTCATAGTGCTATGCTGCCAAACTAAGTAAAACAATGCCAGATTCCAGCAACGTTTTATATGTTAATATTATAGAGCCATTTAGTCCATTTTTGACTGTATTGTTTGTTACAAGCTACCCAGATTGATAAACTAGGTTTCTCTATAAAAGGCGAGGGGGGGAACAAACATTTAAATGAGTTACTATTCTGATACAAGGAGGAATTTCATCAGTCTTTTTCACTGGGTTGTCAGGTTTCATGTCTGTTGTTGCTGATCCTGTTGGACCCAGTTTTGATTTTGCTTTTAAAAACTTTGAAATTTAAGGAGTGTAGTTTTCTAAGTGTTTAGATTTTTAATATATTTTTCACTGGGTTGAAATGAAATGAATAGCTGTTTATTTTTTGCCAAGGCTGTTTTGATTTTAAAGCAAGATTGATTACAGGACCCACACGCTACTGGATACTCACAAAGCCAGCGATCAGACACCACTCTGATAAAGTACTGAGGAGGAAGGGGCTCAAAAACTGGGACAAAGAATGTAACAAGGTGCTCATCCTGTGCGTATTTGGCCTTTAGTAGGAAATACTCATGGTGCAGGATTACTTCACTGTCCACATCTTCTACTAGGATCCAAAAAGCTTCTGATGATCCATGAACCTTTAGAGAAAGAAAGTATCTTTCAAATACCAATTTTTTTTTACATTTCCGTGGCTAAAAATCACTCTAAAGCTGGGTTCACACTAGCTGATTTTCAGCTTGCTTTTTAATTAGGCTCATTATTGTCTATGGTCTAAAACACAATAGCCTGTGTGGATTATCCCACAGGAAACAATGGATATTGGTTATCAAACCCAGCAGAAAATCAGCTAGTGCGAACCCAGCCTTAAAGGAACACTCAGGCCAAAATTGAAAAATATGCATATATTAGTAAATATGAATTACTTTTATTAAATGCATTTTATTTTCAATTTTGCCCCTAAAATGAATCTTACCTGTTTAGAAGCACTTCCATGTTTACGATTCCATCTTCATCTGTGCCGCCGACTCTAAGGTGTTCTGGAGCTGAAACTCTTCACAGCCACGATCTTCTCCTTTCAGCATACATCTAATAGTCACATGGGAGAGCGCCGCTTCATCAACCCGTCTCCCCTTGATGATGCACCGCTCTCCCATGTGACTATTAGGAGATGCTGGTGCCGGGCTGCACGATGAAAGGAGAGGATTGCAGCTGTGAAGAGTTTCTGCTCCAGGACACCTTAGAGTCGGCGGCACAGATGAAGATGGAATCCTAAACATGGAATTGCTTCTAAACAGGTAAGATATTTCATTTTAGGGGCAAAATTGGAAATAAAATGCATTTAATAAAAGTTAGTAATTCGTATTTACTAACATATGCATTTTTTTTTCAATTTTGGCTGGAGTGTTCCTTTAAGAGACATGCGATAAGTAGTCAAATGCTAAAACCATTTAAACTCATATCATCCTTAATGCCATGAACTGAATGAGTGTAAAGCAAAACTTTATGTAGCAAACGTAGTTGTCTCCAGGGACAAATCATTTTGTTTTTTGTCACAAGTGGTTTACCTTGACAAATTAACAGTGCTCACATTTCTGCACTGAAAATCAACTATGTCAAAACACAAACAAACAGGATACATGGTCACATTTTCTGTTTGTATTCTGTAGCAGCTTTATCACATATGCCTTGTATTTCTTTCATTATAAGTATGAAAATCCAAAAATGCTTTTTGTAAGAGACAGTGATAATTTTATGTAGGTTTCTGAAGTTGTCATTCGGTGTCTGGTTGCACTGCAGTTTTATATATCTGTTCTGTACTATGTAATCCATCTTATCTATAAATTACATTAGACTCCTGCCAGTAAATATGTAGCCTTTCATTGTCCGGGTGCTCTCACCTTTTCATCCCACTGGAAATCTGGAGTAATTGTGAGCTCTACTTTTAATGTAGATCGAGTGATGGGCTGCAGGTGTACAGACAAGTCCAACTTGGGGAACAAGTGAACATATTTATGGATCGTTTTACCCATTTTGGGCATACGGATCAGCTCACCTACGAGAGAGCAAATGTGTAGTGTTTTGTAATAAGAAAAATGAAAAAGGACACAAAAATACAAACAAAACAAATAGCAAAAATAGTTATAAGATGTAGCATCAAAAGGAGAGGTGAGAAAAAAACACTAGTAACAAGTGTAAAAGACGTACTCTCATGAGCGACTAAGACAGTAAGCAAATAACAAGAGTGAGATTATGCATGGCTGTGATAAAATGATAAGTGGAATTCAATTTAATACACAAGGACGCCTATGGCAACAAACAGATTGGAGTATAATTCTGACAACATAATTATTTACCAATCTCATTGTGATTCAAATCATAGAGACGTTCGAATGGAAAGTTCTTTTTTTCTATCTTTTTTACCACTTCTTCTGGCAGTTTCCTGAACTGTCGCAAAGGGCACATGGACTGCCACCTGCAAAGCAATAGGATCTCATCAAGTTCTGTTTGGCTTATTTTTGACTAACAATGCAAAGAAATGAGATCTTACATTCTCTTGTCGATCATCTTGCACAGATTTAGAGTCTTATCAGTGAGCTGGGCCCACCCTCTATTAAGCACAATCTCAAATATTGCTCGCATGAGTCGTCCTGCAGACTAAATAGAGAAGAAAGAATTAAAAATGTAAAAGGCATTCAAAGGTTTAAATATCCCTTGTGTAAAATCATGCTCACCATATGGAGAGTGTGTCAAATCTAAAATAGATATACAAGAATATGTGATCGTTTCCCCAGTGCGTGTATATTTATGTACACAAACACACACCGAGTATAATGTAACCCTTTCTGTAATTTTTAAGTATATTACTAGTCACAGAGGAGCGCTATGACTATATAAAAGTACAAGACAACAGACCAAGTTATACAGGGCATGGAACTCCAAAGTGAAGAGAAAAGCTCTAGAGAAATCCTTGTTAATGTCATTGTAGCATAGATAATTCTATGCTATGGGTGTAATGCTTACAAATACCATGATGCAAAGTGGTTCTTAAATTATGAGAGCAGCAGTAGCAGCACGTTATTCCATTATTTTTTGTGTTGTTCCCATAACTTTATTCATATTACTGCAATGCCAAGTTATATCTGTTTTTCAGGGCATAGAAACTACAAAATTCCATAACAGTATGATTGTGTGGGATAAGTTAGCAAGGCACAACATGGGCTCAGAGAGAATGAATAACCACAGGTCAGCACTTTGGACCGGACTAGAAAAGATGAAAACGGATATTCTCTTAATGAAACATTTTCTTCATTAAGCCCAGAGTTTTTCAAAATTGAAATTTACAGCGATAGACAATATATCTAAACCTAATAGGTGTGATGACTGTTGTCAAAACTAATGGCCAAAAGGGAAACCTATTTTTCTAACTGAACACTATAAACCCCAGGGGGTTAAACAAAATGTGCTCCTTTTCAAGGTTGTGGGAACTGAAACATTAAAGAAATGTCATGCGTTCAGTAGATATAGCAAAATTGTAGAACAACTTAAACACTTGACCTTAGAAATATGAAGGTCAAGGCATGATGTCCAAGACTTTTGATGATTTTCAGATGCACCATTTTTAAATAAAGCACATTTGCACACAAATTAATTAGTAATTACTACTTTAGTGTGCAACAGATGACAGTTAACAATTGGTTATGTTACCTGGGTGACATACACCATATCTGCCATCAGAGCAAACCCTTCCAGTTTCAGCTGGGAGATGAAGGCTTGGAGCAGGACATTGATCTGTAAAAATAAAGGGTAAATGTTACTCTAGGAATAAAGATTTCCTCTCCAATCTGTAGGCAATTTTGAATGAGGGTCTCACCTTAGCGCTTGGTTCCTCGATACTTTCCTTTACAGGAATAGGGACTCTCTCAAGTAACTTTTGTAGTTCCAGCTTCTCCTCCTACAAGACGGAGCACACATGGTGGGATATTTACTAAAAGGGAATAACTTTTTCCTTGTAGGTCTATACTGCTGATATTGAAATTTTTATTTTTTTGACTCATATAATTATTCTCCTGGTAAGGGTAGCAAAAAACAATTATTCCCTATGGAGCTGGGGCACTAAAATACTTTTCTCTTAGGACTCTTGGGGGACACAGGACCAAGGGTAAAGTTCCCTCCCACTGGAGGCAGGACACTAGAGTAAAACAACAAAGCCCCTCCTCTATAGGCTTTACCCCATACACAGTGCAGAGGATTTCAGTTTTTCTAGTGTCCTTTCTCCCTAGATGTTTCGGCATTAAGGATTTATCTCCGGAGGACAGCCGATTATCGGCGGTCAGACTCCCTGTTTGTACTCCCAACAGGACATAGAGAAGCTTTCTAAGCCACTAAAACAGTAATTGCACATTGGATTAAATAGGTTAACTGACGGTCATACAGATTAAGAAGCATAGCTCCCCCTTCCTTTCAGGAATTACGGATCATTCTGCTTGGGCTATAGGGTCATCTTGGGAAATGCGCAATCAAGCCTCTGTAGATCAATTATGCAATGCAGCAACATGGACTTCGCCTTCCACCTTTGTAAAATTCTAGAGTGGATTTGTTTGCTTCTCAACAAGCCACTTTTGGGAGGAAGATTCTTCAGGTGGCAACTACTCCTATATAGGAGGTCGCAGAAAGTCTGGAGTTATCTTTATCTATGCTCCCTTTAAGAATAGCATGGGACTGCTTTGATATGCCCCCTGGTTCTGTGTCCCCACAAGAGTCCTAAGAGAAAAGGAGATTTTTATACTCACCGATAAATCTTTTTCTCTCTTGATCTCTTGGGGGAGACAAGGACACCCACCCTTCAAGTTGTGTTCTCTATTGTGTGTTAAGTTGATCCAGTTATGGTTCTATATTTCAACCTCAACCCTATGTTAAGAACTCAGTGAAGAATTCCCATCCAATTATAATACTGAAAAAGCATGCATTCAAAGATATAACCTTTTTTTATAGATTATTTATCTCTACAGACCAGGACTACTTGAATCTGCACATGAGAATCAGCCATCTATTTAAAGACAGGTTTAACAGAAGTAGCTTTGCAATAGAAACTTTGTTCAGATGTAGTTTGTGAACAATTAAATCACAAGAAAATGTATATACAGAAATTAATTCACCCTAGCATATTAATTAGCTTTCTTGCAGTTATACATTTAACTATACCAACCTCCCGGACAGTGATGTTCTTAAACTCTGATGAGAGGGAAAACACACGGAAAAGTTCAATTTCGCTTAGAGTTGGCTTCAGTAGCTGGTTGTAAGTCTGCACTGACTCGTTAGTGATGTAGTAATGGCTGGCGATACGGCCCAACTCAGTTACCTGATTAAAAAAAAAAAAATGAAAATTCTCCTGAAAACATTAAAAACACTTCATGCAAGATTTCGACTAATATGACAAATCTACATGATGAACCTGGCTTCCACAATCATTTACGCATCCATACCTGAAAGTTACCAGTCTTTTTATCATATTTCATTAGATTGTTCTTGTCAAGCATTAGGGCAGCTGTATGGACAAGATCAAGGCGTCTCTGGTCCAGCAAAGGGTCAGACTTCAGGTCGTCATGGGAAATTCCATACAAATTTGGAGAACGCAACATACGGATGTAGAGATATGTGTAACCTAACCAGTTCACTGCATCCTAAAAAACAAAGATGTCCACCAGTGATTCATTAGTCCAGTAACTAACTATCCTGCAGGGTTGAATTTGTGCATGGCCAGCATATACATAACTTCGATATAGTTACACAATATAGCTACATATGCATTAAATTACTCCTAAATGTCCTTAGATATTCATTGCACATTGCTTTTCCACTGTAGCCATTCTTCATCATTAGGGGAAGAAGCAGACTATCTAGTTACCTTTGCATTTTGCACATTTCCCAGCACAACCTCAGCATTAAGCATGTCTGGAAGCTTTGCCACCACCTGGCTCTCAATAGGCAACTGTTGGTTCAGCAAGGACAAGTAATACTGCAGTTCCCCATGAGATGTAATAAGGATTCCTTCTCCCTTTGTATCATATTGAGGACGTCCAGCTCTTCCCAGCATCTGAAAAGAAGCAAATACATTGATTGTTACCCAAACAGCAATACAGGGATGTTTGTGTTTTAAGAAAGTTAGAGGAGACAAAATAGCAAATAAATGGACTCTAAAAACAAGAAAAGGTTAAGGCAAGCCACTGATATCAGTAGAGACGTGAAGCCACTGATATCAGTAGAGACGTGAAGCCACTGATATCAGTAGAGACGTGAAGCCACTGATATCAGTAGAGACGTGAAGCCACTGATATCAGTAGAGACGTGAAGCCACTGATATCAGTAGAGACGTGAAAGGGAAAAATGTACATTTTTTATTAAGATCCAGTTAGGTAATTAGCAAATGCAGTGTCACTTCTGCTTAGGAAAAGGAGTAGTTAAACTGCACTTGTGACAGACCTGCAAAATATCGAGAGCTCCCAGCTCTGTCCACCGACCCTTCTCTGGACTGTAAACCTGTGTCCCTTTGATAATAACTGTGTGAGCTGGAAGATTGACTCCCCAGGCCAGTGTTGCTGTGGAAACCAAAACCTGTAAACAAAGACCTATCATCAGTCTTGCTTTGCAAAAACATGGTGAATACATGCAGATCACCGATATCACAGATATTACAACCTTTAGTTCTCCAGCATATTGTCTCTCTTTACCTTAGATTAACCTAACCCTGGAAGTGAGGATTCAGTCAATACCAGTAATCTAAATACAGATACAGTTTTATGCAAGCATATAATGGCCAGGAAGCATGTCAGGTTTAAGCCCTTATGACTTCATACAAAATATTAACTAGGTAAAAACATATATGCTGCACCTTACCAATCACTGTGCTCACCTGAATATGCTTATCAGCAAACAGATCCTCAACAAGTGTCCTGTCTACTCTGCTCATGCCGGCATGGTGAATAGCAAATCCATATGGCAGAAGATCCTTTAGCTCCAGGTTCTAATAAAAGTAGAATTATGTTACACAAAAGAACAGCCAGTGAAAACACAGCACACACCACGTGAGAAATTGCATGAAGATTTCTTACCTTACACTGTTCAGCCTCAGTACGCAGAACTTCTGTAGAGGCTGAACCCTCTCTCAGAAACAGACCTAGAGTGTCCTTCTCTAAGCACATGTCTCTGATTGCACGGGAAGTCTTCCCAGTCTCCTTTCTGGAGTGAACAAACACCAGCACCTAAAAACAGAAAGACCATGTAACATTGATTGATGAGTACTACTTGTATAAACTGCAGAGTAGGAATGTTCTCAAACTTTACAGCATGCTTGGAACCCCCAAACCCATATTCTTATTAATAAAGCATGGCAAACTTATTAAGCAAATCATATCGCATTTAGCAAGCAGGGGAGCAGTATTTAATTATAAAAGTGTATATGGAAACCAATAAGTCTGTGAAAGGTGCACTAACCATGCTCATTTTCTTAAACGTTAGATTTCAATTCAAAATAAAAGTCAGGGCCCCCCCTGGTACTAGCAAAAAGGCTAGTTAAAAAAAAATATTACGAATAGATAATAAGTGATTTCAGTGAATAATTACCTAATTACGACACACTATCAGTTTAAATGTCAGATAAGGGGGTGCAATGTTGAATACAATTGTGATTAGTGAACCAATAAATTATTTAAAAAGTTTAAAAAATGATGAAAAGTTGATTGCAGCTTTCCCAAATGAAGTGTGCTTCAAAACTTCTTTTATGAAATGCAAAAAACGAAAACAGGTAAGGAAATGGCAAAGTGCCATTTGTATTTGCGCTTCCTTTCCAGTTTTCGTTTTTTTACACTAACAGTTTGGTTTCTAAGGTCAGGTCCACTGTCACACCAGAAAAAGGATTGATAGTGATCTACTCTTCAACTTGACAGCATTCACTTGAATGTGACATGAATAAGAGTGACTACGTTGTGGAGCCCCACAAAAGTGCTGCTGGGTTTAATGCTCTTCTAGTATAGACTCAGCCTAATTTCCAAACTTTAAGTTGGCAAACCTGGTTCTTTCCAGCATGTTCCATGATTTTCTCATACACAATCTCATTCATTATTTGGAATCGTTTGATGGCTTTTTTCTCAGTAATTCCAACATAAGTCTGCTCCAGAGGTACTGGACGAAAACTGGAAGGTAGAGAATTTACCATGAGGTGAAGAGAACTTTATACCAAAAGGATATTATTACAGTAACAGCCCTCAGTAACCTATGTAACTATAAAATCTAGAAGAAATTAATCCATAATGTTATTCTTGTGAGGGACACTAAAGAAAATCTGAGAAGTGAAAGCCAGGTACAGATACCTGTTGTCAAAATAGAATAAGCCTTTGGCAGGGTCCACCCTAAGAAAAGTGGCCACATCCTCATAATTAGGCAAGGTGGCACTGAGTCCAATCAGACGGACATCCTCCTGTGTCATCTCAATGTTGCGGATAGCCCGGGCCACCAGAGACTCCAATACAGGCCCTCTGTCATCGTGCAGCAAGTGAACTTCATCCTAAAAGAACATTAGATAAAGGTTAACTTCAAGGTGGTACAGACAAGAATCATGATGCCATTTTAAACTTGTTGCTGGAACTCACCAGAATGATCAAGCGAACAAGCTGAGTGTAAGTCCTTTCACCTCCTTTTCGGGTGATGATATCCCATTTTTCTGGGGTACAAACTATAATCTGAGTGGCATTTATTTCCTCTTTGCACAGCTGATGATCACCAGTCAACTCTGCCACATTGATGCCATATGTAGCTAAGCGCTGTCAATAAAAGGAAATGTAAGTATGAAATGTATGTATATTTTTATTTATAAAGCGTCACAAGGTTACGCAGCGCTGTACAATCCAACAATACAGTTATAATACAGACAAGTGAAGTGTGTAACAAACAAGTGAAGTAAATGACAAGCATATAATCAAGAAAATACATCACCCTAAGTGCCAGGCCATGATAGAAAACAAGAGGATGGAGATCCCTGCCACATACAGCTTACAATCTAAATAGGAGGAAGACTTACATAAACAGATAGGAGGGCAAACAAGTATAGTAGCATAAAGTGGCCATTCATTTGGCTATAGGTGCCAATGAAATAAGAAAATAAATAAAAATATAAACTTTGAATAAATAATTGCATAAATATAAAATATAAACAAGTAAACCAGTGCTTGTGCTCCAAGAGGTAAGATTTTAATTTAGATTTGAAGATATTGATGGATTGGCAGAGGAAGGGGGTTATAGAATTCCAAAGATAAGGGGCAGCAAGAGAGAAGGGTTTAAGATGAGAATGGACATTCTTGGCGAGGGGTTCCTGAAGAAGGCTGCCTGGTGAAAAGTGAATTGATGGCTAGGCACATACAAGCAAACAAGTTAAGATATGTAGGGAGGGGCAACAGAGCGAAGTGAATTAAATGTCAAAAGTAGGACACTGTAAATAATACGTTTATTTACTGAGAGCCAAGAAGCAGACAGGAGTTGGGAGGTACACTTCTGGGGAGAGAAGGAGATTATTCTAGCAGCAGAATTCAGCTTTAGTGGAAAAAGAAGGCATGGGGTCAAGCAAGCAGGTTGTAACAGGATAGGAAGAGAGAAGTTTAGAAACTTCAGAGTGGGTAGCAGGAAGAAAGGAATTCAAGAACGCAGGGAGAGACTTAGATACAAACAACTCAGTGTTATCTGGAGAAATACAGTAGTTATGTTTGTAGATACTGTCTACTTTGCTTTTGAAGAATATCGCAAAGTCTTGGGGGGAGTGAAGAGGAGTTAGCATATCTCAGAGGGAGGGGCATAGAAGGGTGTTGAACGTAGCAAATAAGGGAAAGGGATTTGTTTTGTTTTATGAGAGCGCTGTAATAGGTTTGTTTGGCTAGGGAGAAAGAGGAGCTCAGACAGGAAAGCAGAAACTTGCAATGTACACAATCCACACATGAACGAGAATTTCTACACAGACATTCTACACTATGCGTGCAGGATCTAATAAATCTGGTTTAAAAGTCTTAACTGTTTAAAAGCAACATTTAAATGTCATGATCAAAACATATTCCCCCCACCCTGGCATGTGTAAAAATGCTCTGATGCCTTTAAGACTTTACCTTGCTGAAGCTGCCCACCATTTCCTGCACCAAGGACCTCATTGGTGCAACGTAAATAATTTTGAAGCCGTCTACATTAATGGTGCCATCTACATTAATGTGCTTTCCAATCTCCCGGAGCATGCACATCAGAGCAACATTTGTTTTACCAGCACCCTAGAATCAAATAGAGGGGAAAAAAAAAAAATTTACTAGAAGCAGAACTGATATAATGAGGCACATCTATACAACAGATTGTACTGTACATATACTGTGCCAAAGACAGATAAGTCTGCCTTGTATATAGGCGTATAACATTTATAACCTTACAGTGGGAGCACAGAGCAACAGGTTTTCATCAGTTTCCAGTGCGGCTTTAAACAATTTGCTTTGGATGCGGTTCAGAGTCTTAAATCCTTCAAAACCAGCTTGTGCGTATTTTGGAAGCTTTTCAATAGGAACCAGTTGCTGTAAAGTTAAAATAAATGAAATGCATTTAAGCTATTACAACGTAAGGGGTTAAACACAGCACAATAAAAAGAACTAATGTCCACTAACCTCATCAGAAGCAAAAGGTTTGGGCTTTAGTGCAGGCACGTGCACTTCCTCATACCCTTTGCGTTGGCGTCTAAAAGAGCCATCAGGCAGCTGGCATCGCTTGTTTGCCATGAAATGACTACCTTGTGGAAAAACTAAATCCTCCAAGTCTAAAACCTGGCGTGGGGCAAAAGCCTAGGGGGAAAATAAAAAGAAAGAGCTGATTGGGTAATTCATAATGCAGATTGACAGAAGGCAAGTATAAAACTTTTCATATGCAGAAACACACAGAACTCCTAACCCTTCAATTTCAGTAACTATGTGCACCTAGTATCCAAATCCTGCTAAAAATACATTCTATTTCATTAAATTCTTACCTCTCCTTGCTCCATTTCCATGCTCTCCAAGTCATTATCAACCCTTGACTGTCTCACTCTCTCTCGTCGTGTGCGCTCCTCCTGGAGAGAAAATAAACTGTTAGAAAAGAACATAGTCACAGAATTGTGTGTTTACAGACAGAATCCCTTACCCAAATCAAATCTTCCTTTTCAGTCTCCTGTAACTGGTACAGATACTTTGATAGTTCAGGGTCAGATTCCATTTTACCCATAATCCTTTCTTTCTCTGCTTCACTTTGAGCACTGGCCAAGAGTGTGCAGTAGAGAACTAAAATAAAATAAAAAAATTAAAGACTTTAAACAGGAGCATCACTTACAATAGGAACTTCGGCATCTGACAATCTTTCAAATAAAAATATATTACATTTACTAGATTAAGTGGAAATATGTACTGCTGAAAATGTATGGAAAATAATAAACACAATTTAAAAAATAAACAACACACATGGGGAATTTGTAAAAAATAAATTAAAAAATGATAACACTTTCCATATGGAAACAGGATGACCAAGTTACAATGGATGCATATTGTAGCACTCTTTCTACCCACAGCATGGTGGCAGCCATGACCTTATTCATGCCTGAACAAGACAGACAAATTATATATACAATAACAGACAGATGTATCCTGGAATCTTGCACAAACAAATAAACACTCAAAGTAAGCAATGATTGTTGAGTCTGCACAACCTATGAAGATATAGCAATATTTTTGTAGGGTGTGTTTGATGCAACAGAAAGTTATGGATGCAGGTGACAAAACCTTATTAACAGGGATCACATAGAATAGTCAATGTGATGTTCAGATGGTCTGGATTTTTTTTTTTATAGAGCACAAGTTAGAAATAAACTAAAACAGGACTTTTTCTAAACTGCCATCTAGTGTTCAAATCTGTTAATTTACAATTACACATAAATAATATAAAGTATACCAAATAAACTAAGCCAGGGGTTGGCAAAGGGTGGCTCGCGAACCACATGTGGCTCTTTAGCCTCCTTGTTGTGGCTCGGAGCGCATCTCATAAGCCCCGCCCATGACCTCTTACGCCTCTTCTAATTGGCTGTCGACAGGTCATGTGGTCAGGAGAGTGCGCTCCTCCCCCTTGTGGCTCACAAAAAAATTGCCGCTGCTGGAGGAGGGAGTGAAATGGCTCCCTCCTCAACTAAGTTTGAAAACACCTGCACTAAGCTAAAGTACAACTGAAAATGGAAACAATGCAATATGGTATATTTCACCCAAGAGCAAATATTAGGTTTGAGGGGTCAGGGGGAAAGGAGTGTCAACAATTTACCCTTTAAAAGACACAAAGTTCTTTTTAATTTTATTTTTATTATTATTATTATATTGTGCTGACATGTTAAAGTGATACTTACACCTAACACTTCATTTTTTTTTTTTATTATTCTAAAGATCTCTGAAAGTTCCCAATAAGTCATATTTTGTCATTTTTGTCTTCTGTGGCTAAGAGTCATACCTGACTTTTTTTATGTAGGGTCTGATCTGATAGGTTTTAGGCTTTCAAAGAAACTTTCAAAGATTTTTAGAACAGTGAAAAAAACCTACAGGAGACTATAACTTTAAGCTACTTTTACAAAGGACATTTATCTATTTATGTTCCTGCCCTAGGAGAGCCAACAATGGATTTCCCTACCACATGCATTTGCACATACAAATCAGAGCCAGTTTACAGTCAGGAGCCAACTAATCCAACAGTATGGGTTGTAGGATTAAAATGTGAAAAGGACTTACATTGTGAAGTCACGTTATGCATTTCCTATAACCAATTACTGCAAATATCAGGGTGCAATGCTTGAAGTAGATTAAGGATTTTTCCAGTTTCAAACTCCTAGCTGTTCACAAGTACCAGCAGATAGCAGTTTTGCATGTTTAGTCATTTAAAAGCAAAGGGACCCATTTCCTAAAGTATGCACATTACAGCCTTAATGCATGGCTAACACAAAAATACACATCAATCTTCTACTTTCAATCCTGTTATAAATGTAGTTAAAGGCATAGTACAGCAAGATAAGCAGTAAAAATAAATAATACTTAGAATATAAGATAGAAATATATAAAATCAAGAGGGGAATAGACCCATGGCTTGCAAAACTTTACATGAGGCACTGCAAGAGAAAGTACAGAAGAAATTAAAAGCTTAAATAAGATAAAGAACAACACTCACTCATCATGCGATGTTGCCTCAGTACTTTAATGAAGTCAAATGTGTTGAATCCCAGTAGAAGAACCAATTGGTTTTCACATTCACGATCATCTCCAGCAATCTAAAAAAAAAAAAAAGTCAGGAAAGTCAATTTGCTAATTTAAATATAACTATATCAAAGTTACAATTGTTTTCTATCATTTTATTTTATAACATCATATTTGCTTTTGACCAACATACAACAAAGAAACTCCCATAGCTTCCAAAGTGTATAAAACCATGATTTTACTGCAGTTTGCAAAATAAATGGATTTTTATTACTCAGTGTAAAATCCCTTTCTTCACAGATCATTGGGGGACACAAGCAGAACCCTTTAGGGTACAGCTTCCATCTCCATAGGAAACCCCACCTCTATCACACTGGCTTTACCCCTCCCTACAAGTTATGACTCAGATATTGAAAGCATCTGTAATGCAGAAAGCTGCTGACATTTTGACTCTGAAGAAAGAAAACCTGTCAGGTAATGAAGGTAGCTGCATTCCTCTATAGAGAGGATAAAAGCATGCCAGTGTGAGTTATAGAGGATAACAGCATGCCAGTGTGGGTTATACAGGATATCAGCATGCCAGTGTGGGTTATAGAGGATAACAGCATGTCAGTGTGGGTTACAGAGGCTAACAGCATGCCAGTGTGGGTTACAGAGGCTAACAGCATGCCAGTGTGGGTTACAGAGGCTAACAGCATGCCAGTGTAGGTTCCTTAATCATCTTGAATCTCAGAAAAAATCGTGTTGGGAGCTGACGGAAGGAGGGAGAGAAATTCTATGCTCTTCTTTATCAAGCTTCTTTATCTAGCCTAATGGTTCTAGCTGAGCACAGTGAATACAATAATAAAAGAAGAAGAAAAGTGTGCCACCTGTGGGAGGAGGTAAAGCCAGTGTGCAGGGGGTGGGGTTTCACCACTGTAGGCAGTGCTGTGCACTTTTTTTTTAATTTATTATTATTATTTCTAATGTCCCTCTTGCGGAGATGAAAGCTTTACCTCAAAGGCTCTACCTGTGCCCCTCAATATCTAAGAGAGAAAAAGGGAGAGCTAAAAATCATACCGGTTGGTTTACTAAACACCAGACAGCCTAATTCAATGCTATGGCAAGCCTGGGCTCTTTTTTCAGTATTAAAACAGAACTCATTCATCTCCAGGATAAATCCCCACTGAAGGGTTAATTAAGCAAGTCAAAGGTTGTCTAGTATTTAGCATGCCTGCCACTGGCTGATTTTAGCTCCTCTTTAATAACAAGAAAAACAAAAACCATGCTACTTGAATATTATGAAAACATAGCATCTGTAAATGTCCAAATATAAAGTTAAGTTTGAGATTTGTGAGGCAGAATGCCTGTCTTCCTTTACACAAGGAATAACTGCAACTGTGTTTAGCATGCTTTCTGGCTTCAAAACCCAAGACTATTGGCTATGAGCTCCAAATTTAATTGCAAAGTAAACAGCTTGCTTTCAAGTAGAAAAACTGCAACAGTCTTTAAAATGTTTCTATAACATTGTCCTAGATCAGGGGTCGGCAAAGTGTGGCTCTTTAGCCGCTTTGTGGTGGCTCGGAACGCATCTTGCTGGCCCTGCCCATGACCTCCGAAGCCTCTTCTGATTGGCCGTCGGCAGGTCAAGTGTTAGCTCCTCCTCCTTTGCAGCTCAGAAGAAAAAATTCTCCGATGGAGGAGGAAGCAAAATGGTTCCCTCCTCTACAAACTTTGTCAACCCCTGCCCTAGGTAAAAGCTTTTATTTGAGCAGATAATCAAATACAAGTCACGTAGGCAAAAGAAGGATAATAAAATATTCATATTAAAATTATATTAGAATATGTTTTTTATGACATCTTTTTGGGTATATATTTCCTTTTAAAAATGAAGGTTTTGCTGTGTTTAATTTTTTTGAATAAAAAAGTGAAGGATTCAAACATAGTGATAAAAGGTTTTCAAATACCCAATACTGGCATTTTTTTTTTTTTTTTTTTGCTGTATTATCAAATGTTCAAAAAACTTTTCGACTTTCATAAATATCCAATATGTTAAAACCCTTACTAAGCCTTGTAAACTGATGCAAGGCAGTGATGTTTCAAAAACTTTCAAGCAAAGCGTGTTCTGTACCTTTAAAATTTCCAGAACTTCATCTGCTTTCTTCTGGGAAACAATGGCATCATCATAGAAGCGACTAAGTTGCCTTTGCAACCAAAACGCATCAATATCTCGAGGATGAAGATCCTTCTTCTTTGAGCTCATCAGCTCTCCAGATGATGCAAGCTAAGGCATAATCAGAACAAAACAATACATTTTGTAAACTTCATAGTACATGTATGCCAAAATATTGGACTAGAAAGAAATACATAACTACTTACATTGGCAGATAGTGTACAGCGTACAACTGCTTCATCACCATCTATGTCATCATCAGATGCCTCATCCCGCACCTCTCCATACATATCTTGATCACCTTGCTATTAGTTAAAAGACAATTTCCATTATAATTACCACAAAGCATGTGTATGTATATCCACACCCCAAATACAATATTAAACTCACCTCCTCATCAGATTCAAATTGCACATTCACTCCATAAGTCTCATCAATATTATCATCTGTAGAAGGGGGGAAACAAGGAATTATTAAGTAAACTGTGCATATAGTGAGGTATGCATCATATAGACTTTTACTGAACATGGAAGTAATATGCTATGTTAAAAATTTCTGATTTCAGAAATTTAACAGTTCAGAGGTTTTAGTAGAACTGACCCTTGGATCAATATGCTACAATAATAGCTATAATACTAATATTGCTGAAAGTAGCAAGATGTTTTGTTTTGGATGGCAAGCTTATTTTCATATAAATCATACTACAGCCATCCAGGTGCATAAAGAAAAGCTAAACAGTGTATGTATGTCTAAACAAGGTTTTTAGTATGTACAGAAGTCAAGAACATCCTAATTAAATTTAAAGTGCAGCAACACCTGGTAATAAAGCACAGGCATGTTTTATTAGGCATTCATTTTTTGGGGCTTCATTACCAGATGACAGGTTTAAGTTAAACTACAGACATGGCTTTTGTTTCTATATGACCAGTAATGTGTGAAAAAGGGCATGTAGATAAAGACGTTTAGATATTTAATTATTCTTAAAAAAAATTGTTCTAGACCTCAGAGAATCTCTCTTTACTAGGAACTTTTGTAACACTATTTATTTGCCCCTCCCACCTCCTAAGCCTTTAACTCCAAAAACATCACTTTTTTTCCTGTGATAATATCCCTTTATAATTGAGGGTATTATCCCGCCAAAGCAAACATCAATTATATTTGGATGGTTTGAGTCTACCAAACACACATATCATCAGTCCTTGTATCAATGACAGTCTTTTGAAAGGGGTCATGTGGAGAAACCTAGACATCCTTATACTTAAATCTGAACTCTATTAAATATATACAAATAAAAAGTTTTTCTGCAAGACATCACTGACCCATGTTCTGAATTTCTTTGTCTCCTCCATAGTCTGTAATTCTTTTTCCCAAGTTCATGAGCACATGGTAACGGGTGTCATCAGTGTGCCCTAGGAGTTGATCCACTTCCCTCCTTCTCTCTTTGTCACGGAGTTTTTCATTTTTCAACACAGCAAGCACCTCATCAGCTGCTCCACAAAGGATATCACGTGGCTTCATGATACACAGATTGTAAAATTAGAAATGTGTGTAAGGCAGAAAGTGTATATAGCTAAGTGCAATGCCTCTAAGAGAAAGCAAACTTCTAAGTAATAATGTAATCATATATCAGTATAATGAACTTCTAAAAGTGGAACATGATCAATAACCTTTTGTTTACATTAAAGCAAAAGGAAAAACACATTACTGAAAAAATTCCTATTTTGTGGAAATGTGTTGCCCATTGTTAAATAATGTTAACTGCATTTTTCAGAATTAGTAAAAATATATATATATATATATAAATAATCGCACAAACCATTTAATTCCATGACCATTTACATTATTAGGTATAAAAGCAAAACAAGGATTAGACACAAAGGGGGGAATAAACGATAGTGCTAAGTGAGGTGCGGATCCTTCGCCTCACTTCGCACTGACTGTTATGCGCTCGCTGATGTCCTGCACGCGGACATCAGCGAGTGCTTTAAAGGGATTCCAGTCTCGGAGAGAGCAAAAGAGTCGCCTCGCCGAGACTGGAATCCCTTTAAAGCACTTGCTGATGTCCGCATGCAGGACATCAGCGAGCGCATAAAAGTCAGTGCGAAGTGAGGCGAAGGATCCGCACCTCACTTCGCACTATCATGAATTCCCCCCCAAATGTTTTGAGTGACATGTAGCTAACAAACATAAAGTAATGCATTGAAGCAGAAGTAGAACAATTCCTTCTTTACCTGATCTCCAAGCGCAGCCTGGATAAAACTAAGAAGCACTTCATAGTTTTCTCTTGTCTCCTTGGTTTTGGGTTTATATATAATTCCCACCATTTCATCAATACCTTCTGACAGTAAAGTGAATCCTTTCATCTTATTAATGTCATGCCTGTCTTCATCTCTTTTTCTTCTCCTGTAAACAGCAATAATTGTATGTGAAATACTATTTATGGGATCATGATTTAGCTGTCAAAGGACACCAGAAACAAAATTGTAGCCCTGCACCAGGCTGGGAAGACTGAATCTTCAATAAGAAACCAGCTTGGAGTGAAGAAATCAACTGTGAGAGCAATAATTAGAAAATGGAAGACCTAC